>OX465442.1:10899368-11082865 GCA_950005045.1 Agrotis exclamationis
GCAACCGCGAACAAGATGCGGCCGCGCCACATCCCAAGATGCTGATCAGCACAACTGTGCGAGTCTTCATTGTGATCTGGGGAAGAAGGAGATAGAGTGTTTAGTCATGGCAGAATATGGAAGTGACCATACATATTATAAATCTGCAGAATCAGCTGATCAAATCACGCCACATTAGGTACCCGAAAAGGGCATCTAAGACACCAAGATATAACGGTCCCCCGTCCTACACCCTGGGCGTCTCTGACAGCTGCTGGTGTATGAAAACTCCACTGTGTAGACCGCTTCAAAAACACGGTGAAGCATGTGTGATACTCGGGTGTGTCCTCCCGCGGAATTGAATTGAGGAAGCTTCCGAAACAACCGTGTTCGCTAAGGACCTGCGTTAGACGGAAGGTGAGGACGCCGTGGCGCCTCTCCTATAATAATAATAATAATAATAATAATGTTTATTCTCTTACCACAAATTAACAGAGAGTGTACTTATAAGTCTACAGACACAAATTGAAATTAATTTGTGGAAGACTGGTGCCTAAACTAAGTTTTTTACAAAACCTGAATGGCAGGTCACCAGACCCCCTTACAAAGTTCTTATATAGGTACATAATAATTGTTGTAATGGAGACGATCACATTCACATATAGGTAATATTAAAATGAAAATTATTATAAAATTCTAACATTGCTCATAATACTCGATTTACAAAAAAAAAGAATAACATTAATAAAAGATTGTAGTTATTATTTAGGATGCATGCAGGGGAGAATGTTTGTGAATGTGTGTATGTATGGGGTGAGTGCGTGTGATGTGATGTGAGAGTGTGTGGTGTTTTTTTTAGGATATGGGTTTGAAAAGATTTTCAATTTGGGTATAATCTAAAGTGATAAGCCAGTCAGTTATCTTTCTTTTAAAGGCCGTTTTGTTTAGGGTATGTACAGAGAGCAGATGATTTAGTTTGTTATATAGGAACGGGCCAAGAAAAGAAAAGAAATTTCGAGCAAATTTGGTTTTTACTTGATGAGGTTGGCAAACGTCCCTTCTTCTGCTTCTCATTTCAGAATGTAGATGGTGTTTTATAGGAGGAATTAGAGTGCGTTGCTTCAAAGCTGTATGGAGAATAAAAAGCTGCCGAATTGAGAGAACTTTGGAGGACTTATGCACTTCTATAGTGGGATGACGGAAAGGTAGGAATAGTGCGACTTTAAGGACTGCCCTTTGTGCCCTTTCAAGTGGTAAAAGGTTTGTTTTGAACGTTCCACCCCATGAAGTGACGCAATATGTCAGTAGCGATTGGCACAATGCACAATATACAGAAAGTAGTTGCTTGGAGTTAAGTATCGAACGAAGATTTTTAACCACGAAAATAAATTTCCTTACTCTGTTAGTGAGACAATTTATGTGTGCAGCAAAGTTTAATTTAGTATCTAAAGTCACTCCCAAGTACTTAATATTTTCAACTTTCTGCAATTCGGAACAAGAGCAGTCACCGTTGTGAGGGAATGGACAGTTGTGAGCGAGAATGGAGAAAGGTTGGAGAGTTGACTGCGGGCCGTTCCTTAAAGTAAAGGCTATATACTTAGTTTTACTGGAGTTTAAGGTAAGAATATTACTTTTCAGCCAAGAATTCACAGTATTGAACCCGGCCTGAGCATCTTTATAAACTTGTTCCCATGAGTCTGCACTAAAAAGAAGCACAGTGTCATCTGCGAATGTAATAATACGTCCATTTGGAAGAGAGAGGTTGCAGAGGTCGTTGATATAGACCAGAAACAAGGTAGGCCCAAGGATGCTTCCCTGAGGAACTCCAAAATGTACGGGAAGAGTGTCACTAAAGTTGTTATCAATTTTAACAAATTGCGTGCGGTTAGTTAGGTAATCTTTGAAGAGTGCCAACTGATTTCCACGAATGCCGAAGTTTTCAAGTTTACGTAGCAAGAAAGGGACCGACACCGTATCGAAGGCCTTGGCCAGGTCTAAAAAGATGGCCAAGGATTTCTTTTTATCATCCAAATTAGAAACAATAAAGTTTGTTAGTTCGTGAACCGCCATGGCCGTCGATTTTTTTGCACGAAAACCAAATTGACACTGGGACAGCAGATTGTTTGATTCTAGGTATTTTACCAATCTGTTGTTCAATAGCCGTTCCAAAATTTTCGACAAGGCTGGCAGAATTGCTATTGGTCTATAATTATTAATACAGTGTCGGTCCCCAGTCTTGTGAATGGGATGGATAAGAGCTTTCTTAAACGCAAGTGGAAAGGTACCAGATTCTATCGCCAAGTTGCAAACATGAGTAATAGATGGTACCAATATATTCTTATGCGCAATGAGAAGGTTTGAAGAAATATTGTCGCAGCCGACGGCACAGTCGCGCTTAAGAGTGGAAATAATGGCGGCTACCTCGTCCTCATCTGTAGGAAGAATAACCATGGAGTGGGAAGAGGTGGGTTGATGGGTACTAAAAGGAGGGTTAACATGACCCTGCTGTTGGTCGGTTAATTTACTAGCTAAGGTTGAGCCAATATTGGCAAAAAAATGGTTAATTTTATTTAAGGAATGAGCTGGAGGATCCTGGGTGCTTATTAACTCAGTAGGTGATGTCTTAGGTTTTGATCTATTGGCCACTTTATTTATAACTTTCCAGAGACGACGATTGTCTTTTCCCGCCTTTTTAACTTCTTCTCTTTCAAATTCCCTTTTAACTTTTTTTAAAATTTTGTTGCAATAATTTCTATATCTTGTGTATGTTGTCTTTAGTATTAAATTTTCAGGATGTTTTTTTGTTTTTTTATTTAAATTGTCTCTGTTTTTTATGCATTTCAGAAGACCTGGGGTAATCCAGGGTTTGATAAATGCTTTCCTCTTTGACACGATAATCGTTTTAGTGTTTGACTCTATTATGGTTTTAAGAATGCGAACCAGTTCATCAGCAGCTACATTTGCATCAGTTGTCTCGAGAACTGGTAGAAAGCTGGCTTTGTTTAAGTCGGAAAGTAATCCATCTGAATCTATCCGTGAGAACATATGTTTCTTCAGGTGTCTAGGAAAACATTGATTTAATGACAGGATGACAGTATAATGATCAGTAAGGGTTGTTTGAGCTATAAGAACGTTCGCAGGCAATTTAGTTTTAAGAATAACGTGATCTAGACATGTTTTCCCATGTGTTGGAATAACGTGTGCAGGTAGCAAGCCGTGAAACGAGGTCAAATCGAGATAAGGTGAAGCATTACGGTCATGATTTGAGGTACTGATATCTATATTTATGTCACCTGTAAGAATAATATTTGTACAAGAAGAGTAGTTAGTTAATAATTCATTTAATGATTGGAGAAAGTTTGATATATTGTTATATGAAGGCGGGCGATAGATAGCTAAAACCACGGTGTTATTATTAATTTGTATTGTTAAACAATTTGCGTCTAGAAAGTCTGGTTCGACAACTTTAGCACATATACCATTTTTTATGTAGACAACTACACCTTCATTTTGCGTTTTGTTTTTGTTAGTTGAATAAAAGTTATAGCCAGCTAACACCGGAAGATTTGAGGAATGCGTTAACCAGCATTCCGTGAGAATTATTAGATCCCAAGAAGTTCTTGATTGTGCCAAGAGGACATTAAAACCTGACATGTTGCAGTTTATGCTTCTTATGTTTTGATTTATAATCTTGAGACATTTATCGTTATTTGGTATGAGTTTTAAGCAATCGTCCAGTTCACAGGTAGTAGATTCAGCTATTGAAAAATTATCAATATCATTGTTTATTAAATTAGAGTTATCGAAGAGTACGGTTAGGATGATAGAGGCACAAAATAATGGGCATAGACGTCAGATGAGTCAGATATGGCCGATCGCTTTCCATCAAATCCACCTTGTACTGTCGTGGGGAAATCAGTAGGCTAACAATCAGTAACAAGACAGCAACCTTAAAATACTTTACATGTTTATCTCCTGTACGATGAAAAACCCAAAAAATATGAGAAGAAAGTGTATGACTGTGTGTGACATTGTTAATGTGTAGTTTATTGCTTGTGTATGTAGGTGTTATATAGGTAGAAAAAAAGAATTGGCAAATATTCATCAACATTAAAGATTGGTTTTTAAAATGCATGCAGGGTTTTAGTGAAATTGAATATTGTTCATGTAGTCATTTTTCTATTATTTTAGCAAGATCCATTTCCGAGTTCACAGTGATGCGTTGAGCGCCTTCTTCCTTGCGTAAGTATACCTTGCCATAGGCCGACCAGCAGTGTTTATATTGATGTTCGGAGGCAAAATCTCTCGCTAGGAAGAACAACTTTCGTGTTTTTGCGGGGAGATTGTCAGAAATGTAAACAGGTAGCTTTGGGCCAGGGACTCGTAGATGAGTTGTGTTTAGCTTACAGCTTTTATTATTTTTATTAAAATTTCTGACTGATTGAAGTATCTTCGATTTAAGTAAGACTGTGGTAAAGTCTACTATGATGGTGTTATTCATAGAATTGTTTGAGTTAATCCTGTATACATCTTTAATATCGGATTCTGAAACTGAAGTATCCAGAACGGTACCAACATTTGTTATCACATTTATTAGATCTAATTTCGATTCACTCTCAATCTTTGGGATGTTTTTTATTTCTACAGTCGTAATTTTCGATTGTTTTTCAAGTTGATCTACCCTTTCTTCCAGCTTCTTGATGTAGACTCGGTTTTCCCTCTTTTCCGCTTCGTATTGTTGCATCTTGTTAATTATTTCGTCGTACTTTTTAGCAGTAAAGTTTACAGACTCTTGTAGTTTGCTATACTGATTTTTTATTTCTAACAGCGTCGACTCCATGTTTGAGTAGAAAACATTTTGTTCCTTTTTAAGGTCTTTGATTACACCAGATATTTCATCCTTAAAATCATTCAAGTGGAGTAGATAGTGTTGGTCGTCGCGCTTCCTTTTATTACGACAGGTAATGTTTGGAACATCCATGGAGACTTCATTTTTATCCTCCGACGTACTTATGTTTGGTTCAGATTGATAAAGGACTGGAGGTAACTGACTTGACACAGCTGGTGACATGGGCGGCGAGCGACATTGAGCCATCTTTCTATTTAAGTTTTATAATAAAAGTAATTTAGATAATTTCCAAAATATCGAAAAGTAAATCTTGATGTCAGATTCGAACTCGCGACACCTTGTGTACAAATCCGGCGTGCTACGCCTCGGCGCTAAGTTGATACTTAATGAGTTGGTTCAATTTGGTGGCCGGTATCGTCTTGTACGAACTGTTTGTGTAGGTAGATAGGTGATTAGCGTTCAAATAGTTTTTTGCTTTTGTGTTCACTTACGAGTCCAAAGTCCAAATAAGATAAAATTTTAAAATAAGCAGTCCGTTTTGATGTAAAATTTGCTTTTAAAGATGAAGCACTTGTTATTTCACTATAGTTTTTGTCACTGATTGTCACTGATATATTGAAGTTTAATGTTGTAGGTTTATATTTAATTAAAAAGGACTTTTTTACCGAATTTTGAGTTAAAAGTTCAGAGAGCTCTCGTAACACGTCCGTTTACAACAACGTCACGGCGCGGGGGGCGCCTATCATCCCTCAAAGAGGGATCTTACCGTCGCGATTGCGGTGTGGTACCAAATATTATGTCCCTTAAATTACAACGTCAAACCTATCATTTAAAGATCAAGAATAATTCTGGTCGGTATCAGACATTATTATTGTAGAACTTTACTGAAAGAGCTCCTACAAAAAGAGCTCAACGACAGCACCTTAAATAGTTTTTGAATTAATGCAGTCATTATATCGGAAGAAAATATTTAAAGGCACCACCACTAAATGTTTAAACCCAATACCTATTTACAAAATATAGGAAAGAATATAACTTGGCCACAAAAAGAAACAATTAAACAATTCTTAACTATAATTTCAGGAAGCTAAGGTCTAACTGAACTGCAAACATTAAATTTGCATAGCAGTTCACCCAGAATTTCTGGACAAATGCCAAATCACAGTTATGGCAATAAAACACAGCGCGCATGTAATTTGCTTTTAAATGCAATTGCTGTAAAAGCGGCTGAAATGCCATGAAAAGCGTTGGAAAATTAGTAGTTGTATGTAGGTATTCATAATCAGTCAGAAAATAAAAAGTTTAACTACACCCGAGCAATAATTTTACCATCATTCAGGGGAAATAGCTCATCATCATCGGCCTAGCCTTCTCCCAACTGTATTGAGGTCGGCTTTCAGTCGAACCAGATGCAGATGAATATCAATATTTTACATGGAGCGTGTGCCTATCGGAGCTCCACAACCCAGTAACTGAGTAATACGATATCCCATGGTAAGACTGATTGTCAGACTTTAAGAGCTTGTGACTAATAGTAACGATTGTCAAAGATCTACAAAGGACAGCCAGGACTTTTTTTCTTGATTGATACATACTCCTTTTGCCTCATCCATATTCAAACATCTGGGGGTCTTATCTCTAAGCACGAAACCTGCAAAGTCGGCCTTAGTGACACACATTTCGACATCGAGCCCGAACTATGAATAAATTATATTACAATTTGACAGATAGCTCCTTAGCACCCGCGCCACACTCATGACCTGCGGTGTTGTACTATACATTTTTAAATGCAATTTTATTTATTGACATAGACACTAGCACCTCATCAAAATGCCTGCAGTCGTGGCGGTATTATCCGTCCATAATTTGATTTTGACGTTAGTTACGTCCTTGCATCTGTATCTGTTCCCGTGTTTTCGTTGACGGACTTAGAAAGTAGACACCCTGGTAATACAAGCACGCCGATTGAGAGTACTACGCACCCGACCTTTCTGAAGCACTTCACCAATAAAGTCAATTTATGTCTTCATTTGAGCAGTGGTTTCCCAGTTGTATCGGCCCCGACTTACGAGTTGTAGGTCGTGGGTTCAAACCCAGCCTGGCGCATTACTTTGTGTAATTTATTTTTTAATCACCACTGCTCTCAAAACGGTGAAGGAAAACATCGTGAGGAAACCGGCATGTCCTAGAACCATCAAATTCAAAGACATGTGACATCTACCAACCCGCACTGGGCCCGTGTGGTGGATTATGGCCCACTCCCTCTCGCAGAGAGGAGGCCTGTGTCCCAGCAGTGGGAACATTGAAGGCTGATGATGATGATGATGAGGTCTTCCAAGGGCGATCCCTATCAGCGTTACCACTCACCTCTGGCTTATAAATTCATTTTGTTATATTAGTTACCTTTCACTCGTTCTCTCAACATGACCGAACCCATCTAAGCATACTCTTTTCAATTTTTTTCAATACGACCTCTTAAAACCCACAACATTCTCATTCCGGATACTCAAGTAAAAAAGGAATCGTAATACCCCAAATTAACCGCTGGGTTTTAGCCAAAAACTGGCTTAAACTGTGGTTTAGTAAAACTAGATAAAAAGGGATTTTCACTCATTGCTAAAGTTTTAACTTAATGCTGGAAAAAGTTAGTTGTGGTAAGTAGTCCGTTTTCCTTCATATCGGGGGTAATTAGAAAAGTAGTTTTTAATTTCTAGGCTAGATTATGGCCTTGGTTAGAAGTGTGTCATTTTTTTAGCGTTGTAAAATCATGAAATGAGTCTTCCCACCCAGGCGGAGCGGGAGGGACTGCCAGACTCGTACTGACTAAAATCCACGGTGACCTTCAATAGTCCTTTACGTTCCGAGGTGACGGTAATTCGTGAGTCCCGCAACCCCAGCAGGCTTTGGCCCTCTAAAGGGCCACGTCATAATGCTGACATTATTTGAGGCGCGCTTGGAACACAACGCGCCGTCGACCCGGGCATGGTCCATGGTCGGACAGCGAATCGCCCATTACTCGCCGCCCGCATGCTCTAGAAGTGGGTCATAGCATAATTTTATTAGCTTGTAATGTTCCCACTGGTGGGACACAGGCCTCCTCTCCGAAGTGCTTTATGGAGCGTGCTTCATTGTCGACCACATCACCACTTACTATCAGGTGATATATTTTTCAAACGTGAGCCTAGCGCTAAATAAAACGAGTGGTCTAATAAATCCACCATGCGGGCCCAGTGTGGGTTGCTAGATGTCGCATGCCTTAGAATTGTTGATTCTATGACATGTGAGATTCCTCACGATGTTTTCCTCTACCGTTTTGAGAGCAGTAGTGGTGAAAAAATTACCTAAAGTAATGCACCTGGCTGAATTTGAACCCACAAAATACAACTCGTCACTAGTGTTTTAAGTGGGTAATATCAAAATATAAATTACACAATATATAGTTAAAACAAATAGGGACAAAAATATAATGGGTCTATTACAGTATTTTGGGTGTGACTAATGAAATATTATTTGTTTTTTTTCAGGTCGTTCCGTCAAGATGGTAAGGTCTGCCTTGCCGGCAGACTTAGCCAGCCCAGTCCTACTTTAACTTTTTTTTTAGCGTGGTAAAATCATCGAATGAGCCCCATACTGTCAGACTTGTACTGACTAAAATCCACGGTGTCCTTCATTAGCCCTTTACGTTCCAGGGTCACGGTAATGGAATGAGAGAGAGAGAGAATACTTTACCTTAGCTACTTTTTTAGACCATGTCATTGATAACTGCGTACACAACAACTACTACTACAGTTGTTCGGGGTCTATTCGTGTATAACTACTGCACCGACAGTCACGTTAACGTTACTTACTGAAGTCTTTTCCCGTCCACCACAAGACCGCAGATGCGGGCAAAAACTAGTATTTTACAAGTCAATAACAGAATTCCCTCTTGTTAATAAACTTTAGTGGTTTATTTTCCACATACTACATCACAAAGGATGTTTGCAGTAATATTGGTGGTGTTCCAAGCTATTTAGTAGCTTAAATAGCTTTACACACTCAAGTGTTTTGCTTAATGCTAACTTTGGCATACGTATTCTATTTTTAGTGATAAAAATCTAGGATTATTAATTTTTAGTATGGCTTTAAAATGCCTGTCACTTCGAAAGGATTAAGCAGAAGTGCACCTAATAGTTCACACATTTCACGAGTTGCGTTCAATATAGTAGTATAGTCTTATATAATAAGGGGCCTATAATAATTGTCATCAACTGGCCACTTAATGTAGAATACATGGCTGCGAAAAACCCAACAACACTCTACTAGAACCGGGAATTGAACCCAGTCTGTTTGATTGGCGTAGTGGCTGAGATATTGACTGCTGCGCTGCGTGTTGTGGGTTCGATCCCCGCACGGAACAAATATTTGTATGATCTGCAAGTAGTTGTTCCGGGTCTGGGTGTTTGTGTATGTGTGTTTATATTTATATCGCACCCACGAAACAGGAGAAAATTCTAGTGTGCGATACGTTAAAAAAAATGGGAACATTAAAGAATAATTGGTTAAGAAAACCGTAATTTTCAAACTTCATACGAATTTCTACAGTAAAATGCCTAGTCTGAAGTTCAAAAGTCTGCTGGTCTAAGTTTAGACAGCTCAGTAATTAGTTGTGGAGGTTAGACAGGCAGATGCTCCATATAAAATATTGGTATTCAGCTGCATCTGGTTAGAATTTAAACGTGGTGAAATCATCAACAAAATATAAGGTGCCTTGTCATGGGCATGCGGGCGACGAGTAATGGGCGACTCGCAATCCGATCATGGGCCATGCCCGGGTCGACGGCGCGTTGTGTTCCACGCACGCTTCAAAGAGCTGCCACCGATATGACGGGGCCTTCTTAGTGGGCCAAAGTCGCTGGACTATCAGGTAACCGCGGTTCCGGAACGTAAAGGTCAATTACACCGAGGACTGTGACCGTAGAAAAAAAAGCCTATTCTATTAGGTCACTAAATGTCCTTCTTAAAACTGCCGCCTACAAAGGTCTTGTTCCCCTATTTTAATATACCTAAAATATTTGTTTCTTAACCCAGCTAGCATTCAAAAAACGCTGTATAAAAATATTCTTCAGATTACCTTTGGGTACATAGGTAAATAAATCAGAGAAAAGGTTGACATGTCATCGGCTATTTTTTCAGGAATTGTGCGCAAAAACCCTTTTACGTCAAACTGGAGTCGAACCCAGGACTGTTTATGCTAAATTGCGGGAGCAAAAACAGAAAAGGTTTTGTATGTATGGCTATGAAATCAGCGATTATTGCAAGTTCTTAAGCGATAGCGTTTTCAGTAATGGCGAGTCTATATTTTGTGCCTAGCTGATAACAATAAATTCACCCCCTAATAATTTTGTTATGGGACTTACCTAATGTTAATAATACGTATACAAACAGATTCTTTTTAATGCGTTACTATATTTTGCTAAACTTTTTGTAAGAAAATGTAATGTAATTTCATATTTTATAATTTTATTGCGACATTTATAAAAGCCTTTGTACTTCCTGTATTACTGACTTATTATTAATATCAGCAAGTTCTGCCAATTACCACTATTCTAATTTCATAGGTGAATGACGAAAACTTGCTAATTTTCTATTAGCTATATTCTCAGAAGTTCAATCCTTTATATCGATGTCAACTTTTGTTTATTTGGCTCTGTTTTATTTCCTTAACATCGTCTCCTACTATTGTTATATTATGAACGCTGTCGCTCATAGAATGTATAAAACGCTAGTCTCTTGGCCCCCATCCTATGCGGATTGCGATGCGGTGCTGCGGAGCCGTCATCGACCCGAATGTGTTTGAACGAGCAAGTAGACTCTCGCCAGTAGCTACAGCCACTTGACTGTCTTTTTGGATTGAAATAATTATGTATTTTATTGTATTCCAAATAAAAGCCTTATTTTTGAAATCCGAGTATTTTAATAGCTCCTATTTTACTGCCAGAGCCCAAAACAAATGTTTCATCAAAAGCAAACGGCAAACTGAAAAAAAAATGCAAATTAAGGCAGTATGAGGCTGACACTCCCTTTCGCTTCAGTCTCCACCCAAAGCGGGATAAGTCACTTGATTATATCCCAATTGTGAAATAAAACATGCCAAATATTGAAAAAAAAGAAGCGGAAAATCATAATACTGCTGCAGACATCGACTCAATTAAAACTAGCATTGACACGCTAAGAAAATCATAACCTTAGCTATTTCCCAGCTACGTTTGGGGTTTATTTTCTGGTTAAATAAAATTAATTATTTGATATCTCATCTTAGGCCAACATAGGCCTCCCTCTTAGACCGCCATGCCAAACGACAATGCGCCACTTGCAACTATCAGCAGCCCGGGACTCTCACGATGTCGACGGTCCACCTGGTGAGAGGCCCGCTTACGCTGCGTCTTCCGGTTCGTGGTCGCCACTCGAGAACTTTTCTTCCCCATTATCAGTTCTACGAGCGATTTGGCCTGCCCATCGTCACTTGAAATTGCAATTTTTAAGAGCTATATCGGTGACCGGTTCTTCAGCGGATATTTGGTATTTAGAAAGAAAAAAAAATAGATTTGCTCTTGGTCTCAATATAGGCCAGAAGCAAAACTGACGAAATGAGCTCACTTATTAGGAACTGGAACTGCACACCAACGGAACACAGAAACTTTTTGGCCGGACACCGACAGGACTGGCGGCCCTGAGGAGCCCACTACCACCAGTGGGACTGCTCATTCTCACTTTTATTGTTTATAGATCCATAAATACTATAATTTTGGGCACAATTTAAATGCTGACGGGATTGATTGTCTAACTGTTCTTTTTCTTTACTTTCCTATAAAATGTAAGCAGTGCCTTTGTAGTTTTCGTTCTTATTTAAATTTATTTTATAAGTAAGTACCTATTACTTTTGTGTGTGATTACTAAATAAATTAATTAGTATACCTAGTTATTTATTTCAGTAAGCTCAATAAAATAAAGGAGGTCTTTGCCTAGGTGTGGGATCGAGAAGGCTATTTAAAAAAAAAAAACTCAATAAGTCAAGTGGAAAACCTTTTGAAACTGGTCTTTTAAAACATTCATGTATTTTTTTTTGAATTTTCATAAATCAATGCAGTTTTTAAAGCCCTAACAAGAACAGGCCTGTCTCACTCCGCGGTGTAGGCATAAAACTGCAAGTAGTTGCGGGGCCATTATGTCGTGGCCCATTCACTACGGCTGCCACGCGCCACCCGTTACGCACGCGCTCCGTCTCCTTAATATTTTTGTTACGTTACGTGTAGTTACACACAAGTTTCTTGCTTTAGGTGCTTTTGGTAAATTAATAACACAATATTATTATGAAGAAAAAAATATATAGTACATATTTAGTAATGATCAACAAAATTATCTCCCTGCTTGTGAAGTATGGGCTTAACTGATCATGATACCTAATCATGAGGTTACAAGTTTGGAAATGAGGCGAGATACTAATTGGGGGGGGGGTGAGCCTACTGGACGACCAAGATAAAAAGACGACACTCTCACTCACCTTAAGCTGAGTACTAAGAATTAAGATCGGTAGAAAGTAGAAAGATGTTTGCGTTGTTGTTTAAAAGTTCTAACTCAGAAAATGGCCACACTACGCATTCAAGGTCAGCGGTCGTAATTCGCTGCGCCATTTTTTTACCTACCTACAAAGACACGCAACGCGGGGCCTGTGACAGTATGCGATAGTAATTGGTCGGTTACTAGGTTGAGTGCAAAATAATAAGGACTGGCTATTTTGCCATAGACGATAAAAATTTTTTAAATATTATTCTTTTTTTTTGTAAGATAAATGTTCAAAAACATAACAATAATAGGTAGAAAAGATAATATAATTATAAATATTATTCCTCACGTAAGGTGCCGTAGGTACCTACTATTATCATTCTGTGCTAACAATCAATAATGTATGTAGTAATCGATGACGAAACCAAAAAGATATAGGCTGATGATAAAAACAAAATTCCTTGAGGAACATAGGTATTTATGGTAATAATGTAATTTAGCAAATGCATAAAATACGCATAGGTACCTACCTATTTGTGCCTGAACTCGCAGGTCGCAACCCTATTGAGCTTGACCCATAGTAACCTTTTAATGTCGTTGGCGTCAGATAAACCAAAATAAACTCTCGGGCGTAACCATTCAGTACATTTTTGCTTGCGCACGGGAAGTTTAGGCTATTATAAAAGTAGGTGGGCGGTACGGCTGCCAGTTAAAATGTACTTTATTCTCTCGTATATAGATTTTACATTTGTTTGATTATTTTTTGGAGTAGTCCTTCTGTACGTATAGTACTATTAATTATTCTGTGACAAGAACAAAACTTCGATATATGTTAAAAAGGCATATCATTTGGCACTTTCCACGTTGTGTATTTATCTTTTAGTTACCTTTTAAATATAATTAAATGCATTTCATATACTTCACCAACACAGAACAGTCTTTTATTGTCAATGAATTGATCTAATCCAGACTACGTGTGAATTCAACTTGCTTCTAAATAAATAATAACTTGAACGAGTTAGAAGCCAAGCAAGTCAACTCTCCCGTTCAAACGAGGCATGTCGACAAAGATAGATAACGGACCCACTCCTAAAATAATACCAATCGATTCTCAGATAATATACTAAGCTTCCTCAGTGATTTACGACGCGCTATCGAAGTTTGGCATTTATGGATTATGGTGATAAGGTCCTAAATAGCTTAGCTTTCAAAATAATCTGTTACCTAACTTATTATTTTGTTTTGTTGTTGAAATAAATCGTCCTGAAAATACTGATCATTATTTTACGATCACATTTTTACTGTTTTAGTTTTTTAATGTTTGTTATTGTTTTTTTGTTAAAAATACGAGTTCATTCAATATTACGACTTTCTTTTTCAAAGCAAACATAATCAATCTTAAAAAAAAATCGAAGTGGGTTTCAATACTTATGTTTTTTTAAGAATGAATATGTAAACAGCCTGCTGGTTTTATTTGTTCGGCACTTTCTGTAGAGAGGTTCAAATGAAACTCGATAGATGGCGCTAACATGAACACTTTCATGAAAATTCTGTTAGTATTACAGAATTCGCTAAATGCAAGTAGCTAACTTTAAAAAAAATATTACTCGTCGTCCGCGCCTGTGGTGGCCGGAGATCGACCTGCGTTGATGTAATGATATAGACACTAGCGCCGCATAAAAAGGACTTCGTGGACTCTAATACCCATTCATTATCATAATATACAAACTGGACAAGTCCTGCCCGAAAAGCCCCTTTTCTTTTTAGCATACCTTTAGGCCTTTTACCAAAACATCACGATATAATCTTAGGCCTTAGGGCGTCCACAAAAGATACATACACTGTTCGTATCTAAATACAGATTCAGATCAAAGGGCGCGCTCATGTGTAAGCGACCTTATAAAGAGATGCTAGGCCAAGGTTTTAGTATTCGTCTGACTTGTGGTTTTGCTTGTGTATTTAAAGTACCTATAATAAATTCGTAGGTGTGGACGAATTGGGCTTGTAGACAGTAAGTAATGGGTATAACTCGCCGTCCGCTCATGAACTGGGATGGGGCGCGTCGTGTTTCACGCGGGCATCAAGGAACTGTCAGCAAGTTGACGGGTCCCAAACCAAACGCCTGCCGGATTAGTGTGAATGTCTTAAAAGGACAACGTGGCCCTGGTACGCAAGGCACCCGAAGGAACAGGGTAGATTTTTAGTCAGGACGGGAAGAGTCGTTTAATAATTTTACACCCAAAAATGAAAGAGTAGGTTTTCTAGGTATAGCTGCACATGCCAAATTAGGTCTGTGGATGGGTGACAATCAATTATTACACCGACTTCAAGAATTCGTTTCGTGAGTTTAAACAAATCACGCATCTAACTTAGATAATACTAATATAAAAAATGTAAAAGTCTGTCAGGATGGACGAATGTCTGTCACTTTCACAAAATCTACTGAACGGATTACGATTAGATTCGATACACAAATACCTAACCTGGATTTTGTTTTAGCGTGGTAAAATCATCATATGACTCCTCCCATCCAGGGCAGGGCGGGAGGGACTGTCAGACTTGTACTGACTAAAATCCACGGTGTCCTTCATTAGCGACGCGACCCCGGCAGGCTTTGGCTCTCTAGAGGGGGCCCCCGTCATTATGCTGACACTCTTTGAGGCGCGCGTGGAACATAACGCGCCGTCGCGTCGACCTGACGGTCCATGGTCGGACAGCGAGTCGCCCATTACTCGCCGGTGATCGTCTGCCGACGTCAGTCGTCGTGGGAACATGGATTAGTACTTGGGATACTTTTTATCTCAGTACATAATACTGAGTGTAAGGGACAGCCCTCCGCAAACTTCGGGCTTGCTCAGTAGACGAAACTGAACAATCTTCCACAATTTTTCTTTACAGGAAATGAAAAAAAAAACACCCTCATCATAGACAATTATAAACTTGATTGGACAGTTTGTATGGAGAGGCTGATTATTTTTCTGTTCCTGAAAAAAATAATTGTTCAGTTTCGTCTACTGAGCAAGCCCTGAAAGTTTGCGGAGGGCTGTCCCTTACACCTAGTATATTATGATATGACGTTACCATGAGATTATTTTAGATTTATATGCGGGCGAAGCCGCTGACCACAGCTTGTAATATATAGCATCACGCCTGTGATCCTCGAAAGGTTAGGCAGAGGAGTACCTAATCGTATTCACATAATAATCATCGCCTACATTATAAATTTTATTAATGTAGAATCGGGATTTTGTGGGCAGTGGGTTTTCCTCTTCAGATAAACTTCTTTTGACTTTAGAACTTGGTTTTTATTTGAATACGTACAAAAAATGAATAACTACTTTAAAAAATCGTCTTTCACGTCCACCGTTCGCTCTCTCTCCAAAAAAAGCCCCCGTCATCCTTCCGTTCTTCTATTCATTCCCTTCATTCTTCCCTTTCACTCATTCGTCTACGTTCCATTCCACACTCGTAAAGTATCTTGCACCAATCCCACATTAATGTTAACAATTTTCTCTCTTACTTAAAAGTTACGGAAAAGTTAGTGCACCCACTAACTTTTCCGTTAATATTCCGTCATACTTCTGTGAATAGGAAGAAAGACATACAATACCCAACAACTTCGCAAAATGTAAAATTTTAATAAAAAAAAACTTAAAAGTAAAGGAAAAGTTTTTCAATCTAATTCTTTTATTGACTTTTATTTTGTAAGCGAATGAGTATTTTCAGGAAAGAAAAATTAGTAATTATTATTTGAATTGGTTTCCGTCTAGTTATTAAATAAGTTTCTATGAAATGGATTACGATAAGCGCTCATGTACACGATGCCGCACCGCTGCCGCGCCGCCACCGCGGCTCTAGGCTGTGTATACGCGTCGCTACCGCGCCGCAACCGCTCCGCCGCCGCGCCGCCTCCGCGCTACCGCCGCGCCGCCACCGCCATGCCAATTTGCTAGTGTTTGATTTAAAAAAGGAGGTTTTTTATGTTTGTTCGCGGATAACTGCTTCGTTTATGAACTGGTTTTAATGATTCTTTTTTTTTGGAAAGAAGATATATCGGCTTTTTTTTTGCTCGCGTCTATTTTTTTGTGCCTCGGTCGAAAAACAATAGACGCGTCCACACAGAGCGCTCAGCCTCGCTTGACAGTTTCCTCGCGCAGCTAATGGCATCGCGGTGGCGGTGCGGCGGCGGAGCGGCGACGGCGCGGCGGCGGCGCGGCGTCGGCGGCGTCGTGTACACGAGCGCTCAGTCTCTCACATAAACTAGCTTCTGCCCGCGGTTTCACCCGCGTTATGTTGAGCTTCTGGTCTTATGGAGGTCGTTACGTACGGGTTTTACAATATATTTCTTTAAATACATATTTTCTCTTTTGTTAAATCAATGAATATTTACAAAGATAAAATGCATCAAAATTCGAGAGTTGATCCTTGTGACATCAGAAGCAAGTCAAAATTGTGCTTCCTTTCGACGTTTAGCCAATTTTAAAAGAGTCTTCGTCAATTTTGGTAAGCTCGCTCCATGTAGACTTTGTCTCCGTAGTTTTCGACATAGACTGGAGTTAAGAGCAAAGAACGATACGATCATCACCTCTGTAGCGGTTACCGAAGTGAACGAAAACGAGCAATTCTAATTTCAAACATGACTGCATCCATTCAGTTGATTTTCAAAATCCATTCGATTTTGAACGAATGAGTGAACTTATATTTACTTGAGTATCGATTGAAGGGAACTCAATTTCTTGTAATATTTTTTTTTATTTGATTTATCGAGTGTTCTTTTTATAAAATGTTTCGAACGATGTACATTTATTTATAGGATACTAGCTGACCCGGCAAACGTTTTTTTGCCATAAAAAATAGAAATTAAAAATTTTGTCTAAAAAGAAAAATTGATGTTGGCCGTTTCTCATAGATACCGGATAAGCACAAAAAATTTCATCAAAATCGGTCAAGCCGTTTCGGAGGAGTATGGCAACGAAAACTGTGACACGAGAATTTTAGGTATATATTAGATTACAAGCTTGAAAGTCTGACAATCAGTCTTAGCAAGGGGTATCGTATTACCTCGTTATCAGGTCATGGAGATAAGGTATAATAAGGTAAATTTAGCTGCATCTTACTCTATAGGAAGCCGACCTCAACATGCTTAGCTAGGCAGTTGATGATTTAAAAGGGATGTTTTAAAACTGGTATTACTAGACAGGATGGACTAACAAACCCCTTTAATATGGCATGTTCTAATTGAATTTATCTTGTCAATATGAGATTCCTATAGACTAGAACGAATATCAAAGTATCCTGTAACAGTATCTTGAACAAATACGTTTAGTAAGCAGTCATTTAAATGCAACAGACGACGTGTGTCTCTGGCAACACTGCGTGTGTACTTACCTGCCCGCGTAGCATAGCGCCGTAGAAACGGGTTTTGTTGTCGGAAGAAAAGACAAAATGACAGAACGTAGAAAGAAAGATGTTTACCTTTTTAGGCATGGCGATGAAAACATATTAAAAAAATGATTCTTTTCTTCAATGATTACAATAATTAGAGCCGCACAGGCCAATCTTACGGGATAAGCTGCGCTTGCTGAGGTTCGTCTGTGGATGAGTGACCATCTGTCATAGCGAGTTTCCTCCATGCCTTGGAAAGCAAGTAAAGCCGTTGGTCACGGCTGTCATTTGTAGATCTTTGACAGTCTACTATTATCCAGAAGCTCTAAAAGTCTGACAACCAGTCTTACCATGGGGTATCATATTACCCAGTTACTGGGTTGTGGAGGTCCAATAGGCAGTCGCCCCATGTAAAATACTGGCAGTAAGCTGCATCTGGTTCGACTGGAAGCCCACCCCAATATAGCTGGGAAAAGGCTAGGCAGATAAATACTTAGTACCTCAGTCCTTAATCGGACGGCAAGCTAATGTGTGTCTTTCCAAGCATTAGCAGTAGCTCAACTTATTATAGGACTAACAAGTTTTCAAGTTCATATTTCGGGTCATAGGGACCGATAATCCGGGGTATGTTGACTGGGGCAAGATTCCTCCGGGTCAAGTTATCATAAATTCAATGCAGACCTTCAAATTTCCTTACAAAGTTTTCGAATATAGTTTTCAAATTAATATCTCAACGTTTTGAGCGATCTAAAGTTTGTTAATTGAGTTAGGGACTGCGTATTAATGGCTTTTGGCTAGTTTGTAAAATGTACTCTAGTTGGTCACTGGTAAAGGGCATAATTTATTGAAAAGTTATTGTTTCTTCGTTGGTTTAAGGTCAATTAGTCAAATAGTTTTAGCCATGAGCTTCTTCACTGAGATGACGTTCCATTTCTTTAAAATAAAATTTTAAATATACTTGGAAGGGAACTTTTCATGCTCTAAAAGTTCATATGACGTATGGGTGTTTTCGACTATAACGTGTTATTCCACTTTATAGGTCAAGGGTTCAATGCCCAGGAGACAAACAGTACTATTTGCCATACATTATTACCTCATTGATGTCTGCTCCAATTCTGGATATTTTTGCACTGTGATAAATTTTTGAAAAATATGTTCAATTTTTACCTAATTTTTGCAACATTTTTCATTTATTAACATATATTGTCTCACTGCTGGGCAAAGGTATATAGCCCCGGGGTCGCGGGACTCATTACCGTGACCCCGGAACATAAAGGGCTATTGAAGGACACCGTGGATTTTAGTCAGTACAAGTCTGACAGTCTCTCCCGCCCTGCCCGGGATGCTAGGACTCATTTGATGATTTTACCACGAAAAAAAAAGGTATATAGCCCCATAATCTTCGACTTTTTCCTTCGTGCAGTTTGGCCGCATCTCACGTCACAAGCGTGTTGCGGTATTTCGAATTCGATCGCCGAGCCCCAATACGCTACGCTCCATTGTTCACATCACTAAAAACGAAAAATAATAATTTAACTCTCAATTAGCCCTTGAAAGAAGTAACACAATAAGCAGCCTTTTCTACAAAGAAATTAAAGTCCATTTTGAATTAGACAATGAAGCAAAAACAAAAGAAATAAAATACAGTCAGATACAGTCCGTATTAGAAAAATCAGACACAGCTGGCTTTTACAAATAAAATCAAAAAGATATCAGTAAACACACGAGACATAAAGTAATGTAAAAGAAAATGTTACGTGCTTATAAAAGAAAAAGATGATAAAAGAAACGCGAGCAGGAAATGAACATCGTTAAAGAGAAGTAAAAACGATGTTCAACGAGTAACGCCGTGATTTATTAATTTTGTTTCCGTGCCTGTAATGTTTATTTTTAAATGCGGTATTAAAACAAGAAGTGTTGAGTTTAATTATAAAAGTATTTTTGTATAAATTACTGCCTGAAATGTGAGTTAAACAGTCATTACAATTTATCGTACAGTACTCGGGATTAGCAGAAAATGCAGACCGCAACGTAGGTACTTCTTTTTTTTTACTTTATTCCGTCGTTTCCGTGTTTGTGCCTATTGACTTCGTTTTGTTCTGTCTCCTGCTTGACATGGATGGAGGTGAAACCTATTTTTCCTACTCCTCCACTATTCTTTTCTGAATAATTTCGTTGCAGGATCCAAGACAGCTAAATTCATTCTCCAGGACACATCGAGCGTCATTGTCTCGGCGCTTTCTGGTGGTTGCCACTGTTGATTCTGGCTTTCAGGAGTTGCAGTGGTTTGGGAATAGTGTGGTGGGTTTGTGTACCTATTCCATCAGTGCACAAGAGTTCCAGTACCTTCCGAATGAGCTCGCAATTTTCGCTTTACTTCTGGCCTAGATTTTCAAAGATTTGCCCATGACATTCTGAACCAATTGCGAGGTACCGAGGGGTTAAAACTAATGAAGACCAGCAGGATTACGCTGAGTAGAAGCCTCTGCCAACCAGTTCTATTGGAAATCTTTAGGGGAGGTCTGGGTTCAGCAGTAGACATCCTACGGCTGCTTATGATATTTTTTTCATCGTGGTAAAATCATCAAATGAGTCCTCCTACCCAGGGCGGGGCGGGAGGGACTGTCAGACTTGTACTGGCTAAAATCCAAGACGATTCTTTAATCGCCCTTTACGTTCCAGGGTCACGGATACCGTAAGCGATGGTCCCGCGACCCCGTCAGGCTTTGGCCCTCTAAGGGAGCCCCGTCAGATTGCTGACAGCTCATTGAGGCGCGCGTTGAACACGACGCGCCGTCGATCCGAGCATGGTCCGTGATAGGACGGCAAGTCACCCATTACTCGCCATCCACATGCCCGCAAGACAATTATGATGAAGGGGTAAACGTCATCTGACCATGATTTACGCAAACAAATAAATTTTACGTCCAATATTGTGACCTCCAGACACACAAAACACAGAGAGCTCTATCAGCTTAAAATTCACCTCATGAAGTCTGAAAACACGGGCAGTAGGACAAATTGCTAGGATTTGCATATTGCCCCGATATATACCCGTTCGCATGAACGCCTCAACTTTCAACCTAGTTTTTTTACCAGTTTTTACCCCTTTTATAGGGTAAACAGTGCAATGGATCGTAATAGTGGCCTTTTACATGAAACGCTGTAGTTTTTTTGCATCTTTTTCTGCTATTAAGTGTATGGTAATTGTTGGTTTTTAAAATAGCTTGACCTGAGGCCTTAGCAGGACTTTTCAGGTTTTTTTTATTTTTTGACTTTAGCGCTTTTTTATTTCTCCTAACAATTTATTTCATAGTACTTCTAGTACGCTGTACGGCCAAATACTTAGAATTTATGCTAAGCCTCTAAAATTGTCGGGCACGCCGCAATCGCGGCGGTAAGACCCCTCTTTGAGGAGTGGCTGGATAGGAGTCACGGCGTCCTGACCTACCGCATGACGCAGGTCCTCACCGGACACGGAAGTTTCGGGAGGTACCTGTGTCTAAGGAGAAAGGAGGAAACGCCTGGGTGTCACCACTGCGAAGATCGCCCGGAGGACACAGTAGAGCATACGGTGCAAGACTGCCCAGCTTGGGCAGAGCACCGACGTGTCCTCACGGCGGCGATAGGCGGAGACCTCTCGCGCCCGGCATTGGTTGCGGCCATGCTGCGGGGCGAGACGGAGTGGGAAGCGGTCGCCTCCTTCTGCGAAGCAGTAATGCTCGCGAAGGAGGAGGCGGGCCGCGTGAGAGAGAGGACAGTGTCCTCCCTCCGCCCCAACCGCAGTGGTGGACGCCCACGGCGACGGACGTCGCAAGACAATCTCCGGCCACCGTAGGCGCGGGCATGCGGGCGGCGAGTAAAGGGCAACTCGCTGCCCGAACATGGACCATGCCCGGGTCGACGGCGCGTTGTGTTCCACGCGCGCCTCAAAGAGCGTCAGCAAGATGACGGGGCCCCCTCTCTAGAGGGCCAAAGCCTGCCGGGGTCGCGGGACTTATCTCATTACCGTGACCCCGGAACATAAAGGGCTATCGAAGGACACCGTGGATTTTAGTCAGTACAAGTCTGACAGTCCCTCCCGCCCTGCCCGGGGTGGGAGGACTCATTTGATGATTTTACCACGATAAAAAAAAAAAAAAAAGCCTCTAAAATTGTGTTGGAAATTATAAATTTTGTAGGTATGTCATCGGACTTTCAATGAGTAATGGCAGATTTACATTGAGTCAGTAACTGACGTCAGTGCTGGCGCCGAAAACTGACTCATGCTATTTAGACGAGGTCAGTATTTCAAGAAATCAATTTACATTATGGCAGTGCCAGGTCAGCACTGACTCGTCAGTGGACCACAGACCTACATATCAGTGGACTGACGCCAGTTACTGACTCAATGTAAATCTGCCATTATAGATACTTATATAACGTAGATACTTAACATATAACCACAGCAGTATCTTTGGTGTTTCGAGTCCATTATTTTGGCAGAAACATGATACGACTTTCAAATGTGCGTCTCTTACTATACCAAATGTATGAAACTGATATTCTTGATTCCTGACACGCCATGACAAATAAATATGTTTTTGCTTTGTGACAGCAGGTTTGGTAATTAATGTTTTATTGAAGTTCTCGAGACAACAGTCGATAACAGTCTGCAAAATACTTATCCACACAATATTATGTTTTATAATTTCGCCGTCTTAGTAGCTTAGTTGTCTAAGCATTGGCTTTATACGCCAGTGACCGCGGGTATGTTTTTTTTTATTTCGTCGAGCTGCAGAGCTCAGTCAAACAATTGGTTTTTAGTTTCTAAAATGGTCATTTACAAATTTTTATATAGTCTTTTCACGTGTTACCATTTTTTAACTTCAAATTGAAACACACAAAACGTTTTAAAATGTCTAATCAGAATAAAAGAGCTGTAAACATAAACACTTTCTATCTAATTAAAAAAGATTGCTAAGGAAAAAACGACATAAAATTAAATGGTTTTGGTTATCTAAAAGGGTCCTAATTGCTAATTAAAGAGTTGTCTTAACCCTTGCCTAAAGAGGTTTTATTTGTTCAAAGGAAAAGTTCAGCTTTGTTAAAAATTCTATTTTTAGTTTCTTTTTTATGTTCACCTGCTTCTATAATCTAGTCATTGATTTTAATTCCTTTACAATTACCTACCAAAGACTTTAAAAGAAAGAGATAGATGTTTTTAAGCTATTGCATAGCTTTTATCGCGGGCTCTGAGCGCGGCGACCCAATCAAGAAATTTCGTAATGAATATAAATCTAACGAAAATACACTAACACCCCGCATCGCCTAACGTGGTTTCAGTTTGGCAGACTTCGGCAATCATAAAAAACATCCGTCATTAAGACAATTTACTTTTTCGTACTCATTCTAAACGGCCAGCTACAAAAGGAGGTTTTCACAATGAAACCTACTTATAAAATTCGCCTACAACAAAGCAGAGTGTCGCAGTGGAAGCGTGCTGGGCCCATAACCTGTTGAAAATTTTGACCCAGTTTGGAAGTGAGACCGGGGAATCCTGAATATAAAAGACCCACTTATATCTTCATTATAATTTATTTTTCTTTGTTACAGTAGAGCACCACAAACATTTTAAATAAATGATATTCTCGTTACATATTCGCGGTCTCTTCTTCTTCTTCCTCGGTCCCTCAATGCTGAGGATCGCGACCACAACAGCGAGCTCTCCATTCGCTGCGGTTGTTGCAGCTGTGGACTGCCGTCATATTCGCGGTAGGCGATAATTTTTTCTTATTTTTTATTTAAATTGCTATGCAATAGCTTTACCGCGGCAGTCCCCGAGTGCCACACGTATATTTTTTTACGTTCTAAAATCAACATAGAGGTCTCACCTCCGACCAACTGTCCGACTGGTACTGACTAAATTCCACAGTGATCCTTCGCACACCTGATGAGATAGTCTCGCTACTCCAACAGGCTTTGACCCTCTAAAGAGCTGTCAGCAATCTGACGGGGCCGCTGTCAGACAGCTCTTTGAGGCGCACGTACAACGCAACGCGCTGTTGACTTGGGCATGGTTCATGATCGTACAGCGAGTCACCCATTACTCACCGTCCGCATGCCCGCGAGATGTTAGTGGTAACACCGTGAGGGGACGCCCTACAGTGACCTTATTGGTGAAGTACTTCAGAAAGATCGGATGAGTAGTACCTACTCGCAACCGGCGTGCTTGTATAAATTAATGTGGATGAGGCGAAAGGGCAGACGATCTTATGAAGGCCACAGGATCATGCACGCTGGATGCAGGCCGCTTACAACCGGTCCTATTGGAAGGGGAGGCCTATGTTCAGCAGTGGACGTCTTACGGCTGATATGATGATGATGATAATGATGAGGCGAAAGGAGTTTTTAAGTTAAGGATCGTCGCAAAGGCGCTCTATGGTTTCTGCCTATAGGAAAAGGGCGTGAGTCTATGTATGTATGTACGTATACAAGTAGTACGACTATTTAGCCAAGAATTCAATACGTCTATTGGGAACAAAGCCTCGATTTATGCGACCTACAAAAATAATAAACGTTGTCAAATTCAGTTTGAAATTAATCTGTTATCCAATATCTCATGTCAAGTGGTTTGATTGCCAGCTATTATTTCGGCCATGCAATCAAAACCGCTTTTGAGATTTTATGGATAACATGCTTGTGGGGAAATTGTAGTGCTGAAGTGGTTGTAGACTGTCTATGTGTGTGTCCACACTGGAAGCATAGCGCGGCGGTGGCGGCGGGCGCGGCGGCGGGCGCGGTGTCTGGCGCGGCGGCGGGCGCGATACGTGTCCACACTGCCGATCAAGCGTTTGTTTTTGTTGCAAACCGGTGGTATCTACTAGTTTCTATTAATCTAGTATAAAGAAATTCATTTTCATTTTTTATAGGTTATTTAAGATTTTTTGATTCATTTTTCTACTCAGGTAGGTACGGTAAAAATAATTTAAATATGTACAAAAACATCCAACGGTAGTACTTTAGTGCATGTTCTGGTAACTAGATGGCGCTACTAAAAGACCGAAAAGGTTTGATACATCTGCCACCCGCCCGTTGTATCGGTTGTTGCCTAGCAACGCCTAGGCTCGCAAAATCTTATAGCCATCGCGCTAGGCCCCCGCCTTTTTATTATTAGTCACTTCAGTGTGGCCACGAGCGGCGATTTCATACATTCAATATTTCCGCGCCCGCCGCCGCCACCGCGCTAGGCTCGCAGTGTGTTTGAGCACTATGTAGAACACTAGTTTTTACCCGCGGTTTCCCCTGCATATAACAGGAATATTATCCGACGGGAACGTAATATTGGAATAAAACTGTATCTCACATGATTTTCGAGACTATGACGTTTGTCTAAGCCAAATTTTATTGAAATCCGTTCAGTGTTTCTCATGTGATTGAGTCTTCTCTTGCATTTATGACATTAATAAGACAGATAATTAGAAAAATGGAAAAGATCTCCTAAAGCTTCGGTCACACATAGCGACTAATCGTTGCGAGTGTACCCGCTGCGAGGAAAATTGAATATGGCGACTATTCGCAGCGATTAGGTTCTGTGTGTGACCAAAGCTTAGAGTTTTAGAGTTTATAGCACATAGAATCTTTATTTGATCAGTTATCCTCTCTAAGCGTATCATCATCAGCCGGAAAACGTCCACTGCTGAACATAGGCCTCTAAGCGTATAAGCGTATATAACCACGCTAAAAAAAGAGCTTTTTTAGCGTAGTTAAATCATCCAATGGTCCCAGGACAGGATAGGAGGGACTGTCAGACTTGTACTGACTAAAAATTCACGCTGTCCTTCAATAGTCCTTTACGTTCCAGAGTCACGGTAGCTCGTTAGTCCCGCGACCAACAAAGGAATATTGACGTTTTGATGGGAAAAAAAATAGTTGTCTTTGTAGTGTATGCGCGGGCGCATTGGCGTTGTCAGTCGGTTACCAGCCGTAGGCGAGTGAGCACGTCTTTAGGCTTGCGCATACAGTGTATCCTGATCAGATAACCTGAGTGACAAAAAGTGTGTTTTATTGACCCCCGAGACATTACAAATGGCGACGAGGATAAAAGTGAGTACATGACACATTAAAAACAAAATAAAATGAAGGAAGGAATATAAGTAATTGTTTATTGCTTATCAGTTGTTTGCGGGTAGATTCGTTCCAAATAGCCTATTACAAATTATTTGTTATTATATTAGAAAAAATACTAGCAAATTAACACTCATTTTACATTGAGTTATGAGCTAAATCAAAATCACATATGAATCGAGCCAATACGTAAGCAATTGTTACTGATAAACAGTTTCATACCACTATCCTTCATTGTAAATGGCCATGCATCGTATTAGATGGAAAATAAGGCCACGCAAGGATACTACAAAAATATAATATTGTGCAAGTATGCGACCTAACGGTAACTACCCACAATTAGTAAAAAAGTTAAACCAAACGTAATTATCGACATAATGAGATTTATGATCGAGATAATAAGAAATACTTACCTAACTGTTCACAACACAGTAGAAAGGATAGGTAATTAGTTATTTCAGCTCGCTTAAAGATATTATTACTTACAGAATTAATTTTGTTTATGAATTTGTTATACTCATTAGTAAAAACCTATTATTAAATAGCTTTAGATAATGTCATTTTAATAATAGACTTATTGAATTTGGAAGTGTTGATAGCAAAAGTACGTATGTTGTGTTTATGTTTACACTATACTACTATACATATTCTACTTTTACTGTTTTATTGAAGAACAATTACATCACAATAGTTAAATTAGGTAGATAACCTAACCTAACTATTTTTATGCTTGCACAATTTATACATATTCGGAAAATAGTTATAATAAAGGTACACTTAAAGGCCACGCAATGAGTAAATAATAAAGGGCCACGCCGATTAAATAAGTACCTAACAAAAGGCCACGCAATGAGTAAATAACAAAGGGCCACGCCGTTTAAATAAGTACCTAGCAAAAGGCCACGCAATGAGTAAATAACAAAGGGCCACGCCGTTTAAATAAGTACCTAACAAAAGGCCACGCAATGAGTAAATAACAAAGGGCCACGCCGATTAAATAAGTAACAATTTTAAAGGACTGTATATTATTAAAAAAAAAAAAACAAACATTTACAAAAATATAATGAAGTCCACGCAATGAGTACTTAGGTACAACAAAAAATAGGGCTATAGAATAGAAATCTTTAATTCAAGCTCAGAGCTGATAAATGGTTAGTAACAATTTTCTTAAACAGCTTGTGTTAGTAAAACATATTTTGATTATCAATTACAATTAATTACATTTATACAATTTCAATTATAACAAATTAAATAAATGATACAAAATTTGCATAAAATTTGCGTAAAATTGAAATAAAATTGAAATAAAATATAATAAAATTGAAATAAAATTGAAATAAAATTGAAATAAAATTGAAATAAAATTGAAATAAAATTAAAATAAAATTGAAATAAAATTGAAATAAAATTGAAATAAAATTGAAATAAAATTGAAATAAAATTGAAATAAAAATTGAAATCAAATTGAAATAATAAGTAAAGTTGTAATACTGTTACTGATTTTCAGTAAAAAGCCACGCAAGGTACAACAAAAAATAGGGATATGCAGTTGTAATACTGTTACTGATTTTGAGTAAAAAGCCACGCAAAAATAAGAGTCAATATTTTATTGCTACCCAAAATGACTCGTGCATCATCCATAGTTCCCAACTTAAACATTTCGATTGCGAAAGCGATCCGACATCTGTCGGCACTCGCTGGAGGAAATGGAAAAGGGCACTTGAAATTTATTTACTGGATGCCAACATCGACACTCCCGTAAAAAAAAAAGAGCTACTCTTCTCCACGTTGGGGGAATAGCAATTCAAGAAGTGTATTAAAACCTTCCTGGAGCTCATGCTGAAGAAGGCGCAGGTGTCGATGATTATGCAATAGCTCTAAATAATTTAGACTGTTTCAAACAATCAAAAAATTTTCTTTGTAGTGGCTTAGAATCCCAAAAAATAATGTTCTTATAGCAGCAGTATTATCGCTAATAAGGGAGCGTTTGGGCACAACTTATAAGGGCAAAACCCTTATACTCCTCTTATAGTTGCTTTATAGTTTCAAATTAAACTTATAATGGCAAGAAAAGTGCTCCAACAAAGCCAATACCCCTGTGAGAATGATATGAAGAGCGTTGATAAGGGCGATCACCCTTATACATATTTTATTATGGTCCGATACAAGGTTATTTAAACTTATTGTAGCAAATTAAAGGCTCATAAAAATCCGACGGCCCTTATAGCCGTCTGCAATAAGTCTTTTTCTCAGTGATTTACATTATTTTGTGCAACAGTTTGGCAAATAAAGAAAAACGCCAACCATATTATTGAAAATAGTGAGGTTCATTAACAATAGTAACTTAACGCCTTACAAAATTGTTAGGACACTCAAAATTGTCCGCAGTACCGAGCAAGTGGGAAAAAGATGGCGTTCTGCGCTGGTCATAATGTAATGAAAATAAATTAAGAAAACTTGAACATTCGTGTCCAGAAAATAACTGGCGGAAAATTAATTGCAAAGAGAAAAGATCAAATAATAAGTCACTTAACGATATGGGAAATGTTGAATTTCACTACCCATTCTCTTATATCACTACGAATATCAATATTCTCCGACTCTTGATAGCAATATCTATATGTCCTTATCACTATCACTACCGCTACAATTATGTTCTTCCTCACTGGTTTCCTTTTCAATCTCATTTTCTATAAAATAATCCTCTGCGGAACCACTAGCTGATTCGTGAGTATCGGCTTGGTCATTTTGTAGTACCATAAGAGTAGAGGTGGTGTGTGTAAATATCATATAACATGTTAGAATTCATTTGTTGGATAGACGTCTTATAAAATGCTCCTATAAGTTTAAAAGCATCATAGTTACCTTGTGCATTACTTTCCTAAGAATAATTGACCATACTAAAAGCCTTTATAATAATATGACTTTGAATATTATGTGGCTAAAAAGCAATGTAACTAGCCTCTATAAATTGGATTATTTTTATTATCGTTTACCTAGCCAAAATATAAAAATAAAGGTAATTTAAGCCAAATCTTCTAATAATGTGCCACTAAAAGTAATATTGGCATAATGAATGCTCTTTTATAATCAGTTTAAGGGTTTAGACCTTATAAACTTAATGTTATGAGCTTAGTTTGTTTGTTGGGTTACTTTGCTCCAAAACAAAGTCGGATTTATGAAAGATACCTTTTCCGACTCACGAAACAGGAGGAAGGAGAACAATTTGAAAGATTTTTATTAAGGTTGAGAAACCATGCCGATAAATGTCAATTCCATAGTAAAGAAGAGCATATTATCGATCAAATTACGGAAAAGTGTCGATTAATCGAAAAAAAGTGAGTGTATAAAAACGTGGGAAAAAAAAATAAGAATACGGGGATACAATAAGTTTAGACGAAATCATCAGTAAAGCAAATGCTTTAGAAGTTGTAGCCAGGCGATTAGAACAATTTATAAAACTGTAAATACAAACGATGCGAATAATTACACTGCATGGTTCTCATATAATTTGAACAATAGAAAATTGTCTGGACTTTAAAAGAGACTGTGACCTCTGAGTTTGTTTCGGATGTTTCTTCTCAGAGTAGTGGTTAACTTATAAGGTTGATTTTTGTTTACCGGGATTTTTTGACGAAAACAACGTGTATTTAGTATGCAAGTTTATTCGCAACTGAGGCAAATCATAGTGGACTGTAAAAATACATGTATAGATAGCTATTACTTAAACATATCTATAGCTCGCTACTCAAAACTCTAAAGTTATTTGGACATTCCGCCCGCCAAAGAACATAGTTCTTTAACTATACATAAACATAAACAAAAGCAAAAATAACTTACTTTATAACAAGTGTAAATACAATATTCAAAAACAAAAAAATATTTTCAAAATAAAAAAAAAAACTCTGAAATTAATAACAGAACAACCTGTATCTTCCTTAATTATAGTTGATAAACATTCCAATATCTCAAAACATGTGCGGCTCAAGTCTGTATTCAAGCAGGTAAGTACATTGATAACAAACAAGTTTTTATGAATAGGTTATTATTAGTTGAATTGGTTAGTATTAGTCATAGCTCAACTGAACGTTTTGATGCAGGTAAATAGTAGGTTTCTTAGAACTCATCTTATAATTAACAATAACATAGATACATTGGATTTTTTAAAACATCGGTTGTATAGGTAGATATATAAACTCTAAATTTGAACACAACTTACGAGTACATAGATTTTAACACAGTTTTAAACTATAATGATTATAAGTTTTTTTTTTTTACATATTCACTTAGTCAAAGTACATATTTTGCTCATTGGACGCTTATACTCTCCAGATTTACACTTTACGGATACAACTCGAGTAATATTATCAGGTCCAGGATATTTTTTAATAATTTTACCAAGTAACCATTTAGCTGGAGGTACATTATCTTCTTTTAATACTACAATATCACCTATTTCTGGTTTATCACGTTTAGTGTTCCATTTGTATCTTTGATTTAAATTAACTAAATATTCTTTATACCACCTGTTCCAAAAATCTGTTACAATTTTTTGCGTTAATCGCCATCTATCCAATCCAACAACATTACAATTGGTACAATCCTCATCTGCAATATTTAATAATGGTTCTCCTACCAAGAAGTGGCCTGGTGTCAGGGGTAGGGGGTCATTTGGATCATCACTCAACAAGGAAATTGGTCTCGAGTTTAAACACGCCTCCACCTGCGCCAGGACAGTCGACATTTCTTCGTAGGTAAGTGTACTATTTCCTACTACCTTTTTTAAATGAGTTTTGGTTCCACGCACCGAGGATTCCCACAGCCCACCAAAGTTAGGCGAATGGGGAGGAATATAATGCCAAGTGGTTCTTTCTAGAGAAAGTAGCTCGGCTAGTTCTCCAGGAAGAGAAGATTTGGCACTATTAAACATTTCTCGCATTTGCTTATCAGCACCAACAAAATTTGTGCCATTGTCACTGTATAAGTCTTGACAATGACCTCTACGAGCAGTAAATCGTCTGAACGCTGCAATGAAACCTTTAGCAGTCATGTCGGTTACTGCTTCTAAATGGACAGCTCGTGTGACCATACACATAAATATACAAATATAGCTTTTATAAGACTTGGCTCCTCGGCCTGGCGAAAATCTGATAAAAACAGGACCACAGTAATCCACACCCGTAGATTTGAATGGCTTACTTGGTTTCAACCTTGCCTCTGGAAGCAGGCCCATTAGAGGAGTAGTCTTTCTTGTGCTGTATCTCAAACAAATAGTGCACTCTCTAAAACATTTTTTAACGTATTCTTTACCACGTAAGATCCAGTACTTGGTTCTCAGATAATTTAACATAACCTGTGGACCACCGTGCAGTGTTTTTGCATGAGCATCTGCGATTAAAACCTTGGTAAGATGGTTATTACCCGGCATAATTATTGGATGCTTCATGTCATAACACGCGTCCGATTGTGCTATGCGTCCACTTACTCTTAGTATCCCCTTTTCGTCCAAAAGGGGACAAAGAGATCTCAACTTACTCTTTTTAGGCACACACGCTCCAGTCTTTATCCGTTTAATTTCAAATGAAAACTCGCGCTCTTGTACTTGTTTAATGCATAATAATAAAGCCTCATTCATTTCACTTGGTGTGATAAATTTACATTGTTTAGATCTATTGCCTTTTTTTACCTTATAATTCAAAACTCGTCTACAATACGATACAATTTTTAATATTTTATTTAAAGATGAATATTTTGACCAAATAAATTCTTCGTCAACGTCAGTTAAAACGGATAAAGACTGGATTCGCTCCTCTTCATGTGTGTCTTCTATCAGTTTACTCTCTGTGCACACTGTAAGTTCTGACAACCAATGTGGTCCTCTCCACCATAATGCATGCTCACTCAACTCTTTGGGCTGCAGACCACGCGAAGCACAGTCCGCAGGGTTTGTCTCTGATGAGACATGACTCCACTGGTGGTAATCCATTATATTTAACACGTTCGCGTGAGCAACCACATTTCTGAATGTTCGTAGTCAGGCGCACCATTTTCCCATACAAAGTTAAGCAACGTCTAAAGACGTCGCGCCGTAATACGTACGTCTTAGAAGTATGTTACGTGGCGCAACGTTATTTGACGTCCGACGTCTATATACGCTGCCGCCACTACGTAGGTCCGACATACCATGCTAAACGACACAACAACGTTCATAGGCGTCAACTTAAATTAAGGAAATTGAAATGATACAACTGGATTTATAGAAACAAAAGTTTAATCAAAAACTCTCTCACGCTCCTGTTGCTCTTCGATCGTTTGCGTAGTATTACACCGGAGGATTGATTCCGATTGCACAGATTCACACGAAGTACCTAATAGAATCATCGTGATTTCGTGGAACATTTTCAATGACTGTCACATCTTGACATTCATCAGAATCAGTCTGTAGAGATTCGGTTTAGTTCACATCAGATGATGACGATGAGCTCGAACTAGACGTACTATATGCATTGGAGCTGTACTTACGGGTTGAGATCTATTAGAAGAACGATTACGACGACATAACCTACTTCCCTTTACAGAAGTATTGCTGTCACTACTAACTTCATCATTACAAGGATTATAGTCTCCGTCAGATACATATTCATCATCACCACACTAAATGGATCTGATATCGTGCTTCCCGTCGATGACGCTTCTTCGAAAAGTTTCATGATACGTTCTTCTTCCTTATCCATCTATAACATTGCAATATTACACCTTTACTAAAGCAAATAGCAATGTAACAATATGTTACATTATTATAAAAACCATAACACCATTTATTTTATGATTATTACCATATTCTCGCTGTTCAAAACAAGCAAGTGCAAAAAAAAGAGAAAAACCGTTACGAACTTCCGATTTGAAATTGTATCAAATTCATGTTAGTTATGACATTATTTATTACTCAATAACATGCGGATACTTATAGCAAGTAAGTGTAAGAAAGAAATTTATAATATTTACTAACCTTTTATGATAAAATATTACATAATCTAGATAAGTTGGATGGCGCTCACAATACACACACGTTAGGTCGTCTCACTGCGCGCAGGTCAACTGGCAGTGGGGATAGCGGTACAAGGGAGGACGTCATAAGACGTTGCGCTTTTGTGCGCGCTACCTTTGCATGTGTGGGTACATAGCTAGAAAGACGTTTACTTTTTTGGTCATGCGGCGGTTTTGGCTTGGAAAATCGAACGTGTTGCGGCGCTAAGTAAGTGCGCCATAGGAATTTGCTCTTAAATTCGACGTCCAAAGACGTTCTGTCAAAATAAACATGACAATCTAGAGGACGTCGTATGACGTTGCGCCATTTCAAAATTATATCAACACGACGTTGCAAGACGTTGCTCACGCGAACGTGTTAATATAGTGGACACTCTGTTGCTAACAAATGTTGCCCAGCGACTTGAGCCTCCTCTGAGCCATGCTAATACTATGGTGGAGTCGGTCCACCCATAGAGATGTGCCTTTGGTATTTCCAAAACTTGTGACACTTCCCATATAAGTTTGGCTGCTAATGTGGCCCCACACAATTCAAGTCGGGGTATAGAAATCTCTTTTACGATTGGGGCTACTCTAGTCTTTGCGGCCAGTAAATGTACATGTACTCTATTTGAACTATCAATCACTCGGATGTACACTGCTGCCGCAAAGGCTGATTTGGAAGAATCTGAAAAAACGTGTAACTCTCTCTTGCATTCTCTCGTAAAATTTACCCACCTAGGTATTTTAAGATTTTTGAAATCTTTTAACTCTCGTCGATATTTTAACCACTCACCAAGTAACTCATCTGTCAAATTCTCATCCCATGCAAGACCAGACTTCCACAGTTTCTGAATTATAATTTTAGCATTCACTACCACTGGGGCAATCCAACCTAATGGGTCATACAATCTCGCTACTTCAGATAAGACTTCTCTTTTAGTGATTAATTTTTTAGGTTCAGGTAAGTTCACTACGTACTCAAAATCATCATTCTTCCTATTCCAACTCAAACCTAACACTTTGATTAGATCATTCAATTTAATAGCTTGCCTCTCACTCAACTCAGTTTTCCCAATTTGCTCTAAAAACTTGTCACTATTGCTACTCCATTTCTGTAACTCAAAACCACCACTCTTCATTAACTCATTCATCTCCTCATAAATTGCAATAGCCTCATTGACCGTGTCACCCCCGGCCATTAGATCATCCATATAGTAGCATTGCTTTGTTATTCGCGCCGCTAATGGATATTTCTTCTCTTCTAACTCAGCAAGTTGGTGCAATACCTTGACAGCTAGATATGGCGCGCATGCCGTGCCGAACGTTAAACGTAACAATTTGTAATGTTGTATGGGCTCCGACAGATCGAATCTCCAGACAATTCTCTGAAAATCTGTGTCATTGTCCGCCACCTTTACCATCCTATACATTTTTACAATGTCGGCTACGATACAGATTTTGTGATGACGCCATCTCATCAAGATATGCCTTAAATCTTGTTGTAATCTCGGTCCAACAAGAAGCTCATCATTTAGTGACACATTATTATCACCCTTGCTCGAAGCGTCAAAGACAACTCTCACCTTAGTAGTGTCTTTGTCTTCTCTCACCACTGCGTGGTGAGGAAGATACACAGCTTTAGACTTGTGCAACTCACTCTCAGAAACCACTCTCATATGGTTCATACTCAAATACTCACTCATAACTTTATTATATTCTTCTCTCAACTTAGAATCTTTAGATAGTTTTCTCTCCAGATATTCTAACCTCTTCACTGCGCTCTTTCCTGTGTTACCATATTGACACTTAGGATCGTCTGTTGCAAAAGGTAATCTCACAATAAATCTCCCTTCGTCATCTCTCACTGTAGTTAAGTCAAACAAATCCTCACATGCTTTCTCACTATTAGTCATTTCTTTCTTTATTAAATTAGGCTCATCTTCCATCTCCCAAAACCTTTTAAGTAACTCATCCTCTTTTACCTGTACATGCATGCTGATGAGATTATCCTTTGCTAACGTTCGAGAGCCCTTTGACATTCTTCCTGACAAAATCCACCCAAATACCGTATTTTGTGCTATTAAATTACAATCAGGATGTTTCATAACCCCATCAAGTAATATTTCGCTATAAACCTCTGCACCTAATAAAATATCGATCTTACCTGGCGTCGCGTACGTAGGATCAGCTAAAGGAAGATTTTCAATCTCTATCCATTTCGATGTGCTAATATTGGTTGAAGGAAGTAAGGAAGTTAAAGAATGTAACACATAAGCATTAACTAGGATGTAACTAGAAGGATTTTGACGTGATTCCAGGCGAAGTGAAACTGTATTTTTAATTCTCATACGACCATCTCCAAGCCCTGACACCCCAGCCACTTACTGGTTTGCGTACAAGACCTAATAATTGCACAGTTGACTCCGATACAAAAGATGCCTGTGACCCTTGGTCAAGTAAAGCACGAATTATTTGTTTAAAACCGTTAGAACGGATTACCTTAACCTTAGCCGTCGCAAGCAGCACGCTGTTGGGTTGTAGCTCTCCTCTAGAAAATGTAGCAGTTATGGTTGTGTCACCTCGTGTTGTACTCGCTCTCTCCTGTTGTGGCTCACTCGGTGACACGGCGACAGCCTGTTCCAGGCTACTGGCTGGCTCCTGGGTCTCCTTCTCAAAGTGTAACATCGTGTGATGTCTCCTTCCACATTTCTTACAGCTGAATGACTGACGACACTTTGCTGCTGCATGAGTTGGTGACAAGCAATTAAAACATAATTTACTTGTTTGCACGAAGTTCTGCCTTTCCTTAGGCGTCATAAGGCTAAATCGCTTGCACTGGTTGAGATAATGAATTTCATGACACATCGGACACTCTTGTTTAACCTTAGACTTTTCTCTTTCTCCTTCTCTACTGCTGCATGAAAAGATTTAGATTTAGCAGCAGTCTTAGCTTGTAGCGCGTTGCGGCTCCCGTTCGTATCTATCATTTCTAACGTCCTGAATCTGAACTCCAAATAATCTCTTAATTGTATCCAAGTGGGCAACTCATCACTCATAACATTTAATTGTTGTTCCCATTGTTTAACAGATTCTGTATCCAATTTTGAAACGACTAAGTGAACGACAGACGCATCAGCGAAACTGGATTCAGTGCTAATGCCCAAGTTTTGCAACGATTTAAGACATGTGGCTGTCGTATCCAATAAACTTCTAATCGCAGTGGCTGACTCCGTTTGAATTTTCTTTGTGCCAAATAAAGTCCTCATAATAGCATTGCAGTTATAACGCTTGTTGTTGTATCGGCGAACTAACTGCTTCCATGCTTCTTCATAATTTGCATCAGTCGTTGAAAAGTTACTTAATAGGTTGAATGCTTCTCCACTCAAATTAGACTTGAGGTAATGTAATTTCTGAACCGATGAAATATTCTGATTATTGTGTATTAACGAAGAAAACATGTCGTAAAATGTGGGCCAATCTTCATATTTACCCCCAAAAGTAGGTAATTGTATGCGGGGTAATTTTACATCACTGCAATTATTGTTCGCGTTGTGGGTAACTGCTGGGTCAGAAAACCCGGTAACTGGCGGTAGAAACTGTTGCAAAGCTTCTCGCAAATTCGACTTGTACTGCACATACAATTCCTCAAAAGTCTCATATTTACCCTCTGTAAAATATGCTTCTTTCTTATTTTTTGCTTTTGCAACTATCTCCTTATGCCCGTCCTTAAAATCTTGAAATATTTGTTCTAATAACTCCAATCTCGTTTCAATGTACTGAAGTTTAATTCTTTCTTTTGGCGTTTTCTTATAATTTCTTTCCGCTTTAGTTAAATTTTCGAACAACTCATCTTGTAACGACAAAAGTTCCTCCATTGTGGGTAACCAATAAACTCGCACAGCACTCCCAGCAAACTACACACTGATCGGTTACTTGTTTTAGGTAATTAGTTCTCATATAATAACAGTTTGTTAATTTTATTATTTTTAAACACTCACTCAATTTACTGTTCTTTTAATTTTCACCAAAAGTCACTTACGCCTCGTACACAAGTAACAGTTTTTAGTCAATCAATCTCACTGATCAATAACTCGGTTGTTGTTTTAAACGTTTTTATAACTTCACGTTAATTGTCCTAGTAAAAACACGATGTCCCGACCACTGCTTATCGCACTCAGGTAATATTCTTTTGTTCTCGCGGGTCGGCCGGGCTCGATGTTAATTAGCACGATCCGGTTCGAATATGGACCAACATGGTTAACTTATAAGGTTGATTTTTGTTTACCGGGATTTTTTGACGAAAACAACGTGTATTTAGTATGCAAGTTTATTCGCAACTGAGGCAAATCATAGTGGACTGTAAAAATACATGTATAGATAGCTATTACTTACACATTTATCTATAGCTCGCTACTCAAAACTCTAAAGTTATTTGGACAGTAGTCAGGTACGAAACACCGGCCTCATCTAGTGTAAAATAGTGTCTTTTGACGTGTAAAAGAGTTTGCCAAAACCAATTTACTGAATAAATAATTATTATTTATCATTTATTACAACAAAGCAAAAATAAATGAAATAGATAAAAAAAAAATCAACAAACCGTTCAGACAACGATCATCGAACACAAAATGTAGTATATGTGGAAACTCCACCCATCTATCTGAAGACACAAAATGCCCTGCAAAAGACAAACGATGTTTAAAATGTGGATTCATTGGTATTTTCCGAGAACATTGCAGGACTCGACAGAAAAGACAATTTTCCAACAACAGGCCAGACAACAGGACTGTAAAAAAAAAAAACCAAGAAAACAAATAAAAAATGATGCCAATAAATCTGTAATTGACTATATTTTCCACCTGGATGACGGCGAAACTATGAAATGCAATATTAAGGGAGTCACCGTTGATATGCTAATAGATTCAAGAAGTAGATGTAATATTATTACAGACAGAATATAACAATTTCTAATAGTCAATAATGTGTAAGTTTCCAACCAGATACGCAAACCTAATAAGAAACTTATTTCCTATGGCAGTAAAAAACTCCTGGATATTATAGGCTCCTTTGACGTGGACATTTCAGTCATTAAAAATTAAAGTATAAAGTGTACTGCTTATGTCATCAGAAACAGCACACGCGATTTATTAGGCGTGCTTAAAATTGGGCTTCAATTTGGCTTAATGAATTAAACAATGTGACATCGTTAGGGAAAGCGTTTTCAAAGAAGTGACTGTCCAGATCCCAAAAGGCCGAACTGTAAAACCAGTCACTCAACCATATACAACATTATTTTTGGTATATGCGAAACCTGAATATAGTTTGTTCAGAATCAGTAACTGATTCGATTCCATTGCACATAGATTCTTTACACAAAAATACCATACAGGTGAATCGGGTTTTGGCATAAACCAAAAATAATTTTGTAGAAGAGTTCCCATTCCCTTAGAAGAAAAGTTTGCCAAAAAACTAGAGGAACTGAAGGATGCGGATATTATCGAGGAAGTAAATGGACCCTCTCCGTGGGTGTCGCCAATAGTTCCCGATCTTAAAGAATACAAGAAGAGGCAAATCTCCCTCAGAGTTGTTTTATAAAAGACAGTTTAGAGACAAGATCCGGGCAGCACCAGACATGGAATACAAATCAATAGACGAAGAAGTGAGAAAGAGATCTGCAAATGAAGGAAAAAGGGAAGGAGCATGAGGATCTCAAAAGTAAAGCGACAGGCTTGGAAATAGGAGAAAAAGTATTGGTGGAAAATTTAATCAAAGATAATAAGTTGACCCCCAATTTCAATCCTGCGCATACAGTAACGGACGTGAGAGGTTGCGATGTTATCGGAATGATGAAACCGGGAAAGAATATCGTCGTAATGTAAAATCAAAATAGTGGTAATAGTGATTTAAGAGAAAATGATGAACTAGCGTAAATAGTAAATAATTTTGTTAATTTTGTAGTATAATATTGTTATTTACTGTTATCAACTACGTCTTTAAGATTTGTTACACAGATTTAAAATTAAGTAAATCATTGCTGTTCTGTAAAACTTTGCGGTAATGAAATAATTATATTTAAAACATTTGATTAGTTATCCACCAATTATAGGTGTTTAGGTCGGAATATTAAAACCTAATCTAATATTGTAATTTTGAAACATTTCAATTCAATTAAAATAAAGAAGTGATGTAGTGTATGCGCGGGCGCATTGGCGTTGTCAGTCGGTTACCAGCCGTAGGCGAGTGAGCACGTCTTTAGGCTTGCGCATACAGTGTATCCTGATCAGATAACCTGAGTGACAAAAAGTGTGTTTTACTGACCCCCGAGACATTACAGTCTTGCCCTCGTTTGTACACTAAACTAAACTCTGTATATACTTCAAGCACGCTTTAGGTAAAATACACAAAACCTGTGGAAAGCTTCTGTTACCATTTCTAAGCATAATTACAACAGCTTAGAAATGCACCTTATCCGCCTTATTACAAAAAGGGGTTTAACTAAAAACCCAGGTTTAAATCTTGTAAAACTACGGTTTGTACAAACGTTATTACAAATCGTGGTTTTGCGATAACCCATGGTCTAACAGAAGCAGCTGTCAAAGTTTCTCATAGCAACTTATTCATTGTGTTGTTGTTTTTGTGTTATTTTAACCCAAAATGGATTTAAACAAGATATATTAGTTGTTCTTACACATGGTGGATTGAATTGTTTAGACAATTGTTTAAATGACGGTACTAAAGTCGACGTTTTATCTTAGTTTTGTAATACGGACAAAAAACCAGGCTCTGCAGATAAGCCTGGACTTAATAGACCAGCTTTAAACCAAGGTTTATTTAGTTTTTGTAATAAGGCCGTATATGTTTACACAAATAACCACATCCAGACACCATACTACGCCAAACGTAAATCCTCTTACCCACAGACATGTAAATACCATAAGGAAGTCATTACCAACCTCTTTTGATCCTCCACAGCCTCTTAACAGATCCCTCTCGTCATTCATGAGCCGGGGAGTATAATTTTAGCATAATTTTGGTTCAAGTGACCACTTTTTCAGCTGAATCGTCATTATTTTGGGTGGTGAGAGCGTCAAGATCGATTTCAGGTCCCTTTAAGAGTGTTCAAATTCTGTCAGCCACTTTTTTACCTGATTCATGATATTTGCGGTAGTTTTTACGACAATAAGTATCTTTTTTTTTTGGGATAAAATACATCGGATTAAAAGTTGCACTAAAGAAAGTTGATCACTCTAAGAAACTTTCCCAAGGCATAGAGATTCTTTGGAGGTATTAATCACTGGAATATTGATTGGTATTAAAGATAGAGAAATTTTAATTAGTTTGTGTAATTTAATCCAGCCATTGCTTGCCTATCTGAACATGAAAAGGGGTCATAAATTTTAAACAGAAAAATTTTGCACCAACATACTCAAAGATACTCAGTAAATGTATAGATTGGAAATGATTTCTTCTGCGCCCCTGTTTGATTTGATCTACACCATGGACATCCATTATAATTGTACGTAAGAGGAGCTCGTGGCTCAGTAGTAACAGCTGCACAAGGAGATCTTCAACGGTTAAGCCGCGCTTGCCGAGGTTGGACTGTTGAAGGGTGTCCCATATTACGTAGTATATAAAAGGCGAAATGAGGGAGTACTATTAGCTACACATCTGCTTATTCCTTTGAGGGAAACAGGCGTGATGTTATGTATTACTTTACCTCATCTAACTTAAAACAGTCACAAGTACGTTTCTTAATTTTTTCTTTCGTACAATTTTGAAAAAACGGTTCACAAAAAAAGGGGTTGATCGTTAAGTTTGAATGCAAACAAAGTCGCAAGAATGTGCTACTTAAGGCGAAGTTCTAGTAAAGGGTGTATGACGTTAGGAATCAATTGAAGAATTCGACCCTTGTGGGCAAGAACCTCGGTGGTTCGGTTGGTAAGAGCGCCGGATGTACACACGGCTACACATCAAGCTATACAAAACCAGTATAAGCTGACCGTTGTTTGAGCGGAAGGATCATACAAAACGAGACCACGATAAACTGGTTTTGTATAGCTTGATGTGTAGCCGTGTGTACTGAATCCAAAGGTTCAAATTCCGCTCGCGGTTTTAATCTTTTTCTTTCCATAGGAAATCTTTTGAAATTCCCGACGCACGCTTTAATTTTTTTTAGGGTTCCGTAGCCAAATGGCAAAAACGGAACCCTTATTAGGGTTCCGTAGCCAAATGGCAAAAACGGAACCCTTATTAGGGTTCCGTAGCCAAATGGCAAAAACGGAACCCTTATAGATTCGTCATGTCTGTCTGTCTGTCTGTCTGTCTGTCCGTGTATGTCACAGCCACTTTTTGGTCGAAAGTATAAGAGCTATCCTGTTGAAACTTGGTAGAAAGATGTATTATGTGAACCGCATTAGGATTTTCACACAAAAATCAAAACAAAACAAATTTTGGGGGTGCCCCCCATACTTAGATATGAAACTCAAAAAAAAATTTTTCACCAAACCCTACGTGTGGGGTATCTATGAATAGGTCTTTAAAAATGATATTGAGGTTACTAACATCATTTTTTTCTAAACTGAACAGTTTGCGCGAGAGACACTTCCAAAGTGGTAAAAAGTGTGTGTCCCCCCCCCCCCGTAACTTCTAAAATAAGAGAATGATAAAACTAAAAAAAATATATAATGTAGACCTCAACCAAAACTACCAACGAAAATTGGTTTGGATGGGATACAGTTAGCAGTTTTTGAGATATAGTACATTTTCAAAAACCGCAAATATAACTTTGCCATTCATACAAATACTATGAAAAACAAAGTTATTTTTATTGTTTGTGTATATTACTTACTAATCTCAATATAATTATATCTCTAATCTATGCTTGCTGCTACGGAACCCTTCATGGGCGAGTCCAACTCGCACTTGGCCGGTTTTTTATAATACTTAAATAAACAAATTATGTTCTCAACATTTACTTTAATATAAAAATCTACACGCACACGTTTAAAATTGTTATTTTGATGTTTGGCATTTTTTCATGATTTTTTTTTGTTATTGAGCCTTTCGAAATTAATTTCTATATTTACCATTTACTAATAGGATATTTTTATTTTTGATGTAATGATTTTTATTTTTTTAAGTTTAGATTTTCAGACGTTAAAAAATCTAAAAAGTACTGCAACTTCGCCTTAAAATATTTTACTGCTACTAAAGCAAAATGTATATTTTTCTCAGCGGCCATACTGCAATGTAGCGACCTCACGTATCTTATGAAGCTGTCCGGAACGTTGTAAAGGACATCTAATTTATTTCTATGTAGAAAATGTTAAGATTGTGTATGAAATAAAAATATGGTTAGAATTTTTGGTTCAAATATGATTTTTTAAGGCATTTTTATAATCTCTTGCAAGGTTAACGCAGTGGTAATATTTTTTTTTAGCTCACTTGTTTAATATTTCAAGTGAACGTTACAGAAATCTATAACTTAATACATAAATAACAAAAGGAATATAAATGAAGTATTTCCGTTTGAGCAACGATTTTTAGGACACCTATGTTTAAAGTAACGATTTTATTCCCTTTTCAGCACCTACGCTCCGGTAGCTTATATTGATGAGATGCATAATAATAATGGCTAAATAATAACATCCGCCTGCATCAAAGTTAAGCTGTGTTTGCCAAGGTCGGACCGTAGATGTATGACTGGTTGGTTTGAGATCCAGTCTAACAAAGCAGTATAGTGTAACCTAGTCTTAACTGGGATGTACCTAGAGGTCAAATAGATAGACACTTAGTATTTAGTTGCACCTGTTTACACTAGAAACCGACCCAAAAATAATTGGGAAAAATTACATAAAAATATTGGGAACACGAACACGGCGCTAACGTTCGAAACCGCATTATTTACTTCAAACACAAATGAGTACGATTTTAAATTTTTCAAAAACAAATGAGTTAGCTTTCGAATTGTGTTCGCTCACTTGAGTGACGATGAACTAGTGAATGTAACAGAATAACACTATTGTTTTTCTTAGCTTCTTGAACCATACCATCTTTGTAACAAATCTGCTTACAGTATGATAACAAAAAGGATCGAGTTTATATTCCCAAGCGTCTATATACACAATTTGTTTATCGTAGGGTAGACTTGCTCACTTGTCCGTGGTATTCTCCAGATTTATCGCTGGTACATTTTCGCTTTGAAAGTGTAAGAAGCTTGAGAAATAAAAATGTGTGGATTTTCTGCATGTGGGATGTAATAGGATGTCGGAATATGTGGATAGAAGTTTAGAATAGCACATGTAACAGAGAAGTTGCATAATATGTTTTCGTATCATAGGCGAGAAATTGCGGAGTGGGTGCCGGGTGGGTCTAATGAGTTGAGACCTTTAATCTTTCCAGAAAAAAAGGTTTTATAATATACTAGCTTTCCCCCACGGTTTCACCTGCTGCTCGGCATCTATTGATGTTAGCGTGATGTTATAAAACCTATAGTTTTCCTCGATAAATGGGCAACCCAACACAAATAGTAGATTATAAACCAAGGGGATAAAGCAGTGTCTTCTGTCGCGGGTGACGATTTACATCGCGAGCGTAACGAAGGACTCGAGGTTTACTTCGAGTAAACCTCGAGTCCTGAGTGTCGCAAGGAATTTAAATCGTCACCCGCTACTTTGCCCCTTATTTGAAATACTTACCGAAAATACTGAACTACATCTGTGTTTACACCATTGAGTTAATATATAAAGCATTATACATAATTATTTTTGAAAAAGGAATACCTACGCATTTATTATGCAGTTATGATTATTAAATGATGATTGTTTACTGTGTGCACTTGTGGCGTGTGCCAATAAACGCTTTTTCTTTCTTTCTTTCAAATAAAATTACGAAAACCGACAAGGCCGTATGAGCTTGATACCTTTGCTTTTCCGACAAAAAAATATTGGTCCAGGAATTTTCCGCGTTTTTGTTTTCTTCAAATACATAAACGTTAAGTTTATTTTAACGTATTTAAATTGTCATTATTTTAAATGATTGCTTATCTCATATTTTTATTGTGTTAATTTTTTCGCAAATGGTACGAAAAGTAGAGTATTTTCTTCGGTGATAAAGCTGTCTTAGTCTTGGGTGAACTTAAATCCCTCGCTACACTCAGGACTCATCTTAAACTCCTCGCTTCGCTCGTGATTTAACTTTTTAACACCCTCGCTACGCTCGGGAGTAAACCTCGAGTCATTCGTTACGCTCGCGATTTAAATCGTCACCCGCGACAGAAGACACTGCTTTATCCCCTTGGTTAATAATCTACTATTTAAGTATAATATTAGTATAGATGAACGAACTTTTTGGTAATTGTTAAGTCTAAGTAAACAAAGGTTTTGAATCTGACAAAATTCTTAAAAGATTCCTGAAAGAACTCTCAGTGAAGTTTACCAAAGAAAACCGTTACATTTTGATGGTTTTCTTACACCCCAATTCTACAGTTTATATCTTGTACCTGAAATCTCCCTTCAGCCCAAGGGAGTAACAAACTTGTGCAAATATTTGTCGAATTTTAAGCTCGCCAACCTGAAGAGAGGAAATTCGAGATTATTTGGTCAATGTACCTTGAATTCGTCTGTTTATTTTGTTAGTACCTTATCTTTTGGCTTTGTGTAAATCTCAGAGAAGCTTGGAGACAGACAAATATAAGGAAAATATACTTAAAAATATTTTTTGTAGATGATTTCTAAGCCAACTTCTAGAGCTTATACGTATACTAAGCTTACTAAGAGATTTCAAAAACATGTATAATTTTTCATTACTTTAACGCATGTCACATTGTCAATGGATTGTGAAGCTATAGTTTGACCCAAATATTTTTTTAGAAGAAAAGAACTAAATTTTGCCATCCAATTTATTCTTATAGTCAGTATATAAGTCGGTCCAATAAACCCCCTTTTCTCGACCTCATCAATCAAATTTTCAATAAGCATATAAAGAACCTTAATAAAAGAGCTGACAAGTAAAAAAGAAATTCTTTGAAAAAAAAGAACAGGTCAAGTACGAGACGGTCGCACTGGCACACGAAGGGTTCCGTAGAATATTAACTTATTGCCTTTTATATGGAGGAAAAAATGGTCAGGAAAAACATGTATCTTGTTATGAGCCCCTTGTTTAACCTTCTTTAATTTTCATGCTGGCCTTTTAGAGAGACTAAGAGTCACTATACGGGCAATGGAAAGAGCTATGCTCGGAGTTTCTTTGCGGGATAAAATACGGAACATGAATATTCGGCGAAGAACCAGAATCACCGACATAGCTCATAAAATTTGCAAGTTGAAGTGGCAATGGGCAGGCCACATCGCTCGTAGAACTGACAACCGATGGGGAAGAAAAGTTCTCGAGTGGCGACCACGGACCGGAAGACGCAGCGTAGGCAGGCCTCCCACTAGGTGGACCGACGACATCGTGAGAGTCGCGGGCAACCAATAGATGCAAGTGGCGAATTGTCGATCGGCGTGGCAGTCTAAGAGGGAGGCCTATGTTCAGCAGTGGACGTCTTCCGGCTGATGATGATGATGATGAATAGTTCCTTCCTCTCCATCCAGGGCGCGTGGACTTTTTGATTATTTTACCATGATAAAATGATGCGATGATAAAAAAGGTATCATAGCAGATCTTGTAGAAGATAATTACAGAACGAGCTGGACAAAACCAAAGACCAGTGGTCGACTGAATAAAACAATGGAAGGTCATGTGGCGTTTGCCTAGCAGCGATTTGCTCCTCGCTAGAAAACCAAACCAAAGCATTTATTTCAAGTAGGTAATCCAGTAAAAGGCATGAAAAATAGAATGAAGCTACAGTCCCAGTCACAAAACATAACTTACTGTAAAATTACTGTAGTTAAATAGTCTGAAACACAGATCCTGGATGTACGAAACTCCATGGACACTCTTTTTCAATCAGATAATTTAAACAAATCCTAGAATTAACAAATTACTAACACATCAAGTATCAGTACCTACTGAGGTACTTTTTTTTATCGTGGTAAAATCATTTAAAGAGTCCTTCCACCCATGCTGTCAGACTTGTACTGACTAAAATCCACAGTGTCCTTCAATAGCCCTTTACGTTGCAGGGTCACGGTAATTCGTGAGTCCCGCGACCCCGGCAGGCTTTGGCCCTCTAAAGGGGGGGGGGGGGCGTCATAATGCTGACGCTCTTTGAGGCGCGCGTGGAACACAACGCGCCGTCCACCCGGGCATGGTCCATGGTCGGACAGCGAGTCATGTCGTACTGAGGCCATAGTAATATTATGTAAACTTTGAATTTCAAGTGACCCTACCACTACTTTTTACGTTTTTGTAACGTAAAGCAAACGGGAATTACGATTAAAAAAATTATTTCTCGTTCGTACACTAAAGGCGCTTTTTAGGGTTCCGTAGCCAAATGGCAAAAACGGAACCCTTATAGATTCGTCATGTCTGTCTGTCTGTCTGTCTGTCTGTCTGTCTGTCTGTCCGTGTATGTCACAGCCACTTTTTGTCGAAAGTATAAGAGCTATGTTGAAACTTGGTAGAAAGATGTATTATGTGAACCGCATTAGGATTTTCACACAAAAATCAAAACAAAACAAATTTTGGGGGTGCCCCCCATACTCACCAAACCCATACGTGTGGGGTATCTATGAATAGGTCTTTAAAAATGATATTGAGGTTACTAACATCATTTTTTTCTAAACTGATCAGTTTGCGCGAGAGACACTTCCAAAGTGGTAAAAAGTGTGTCCCCCCCCCCCCGTAACTTCTAAAATAAGAGAACGATAAAACTAAAAAAAATATATAATGTAGACCTCAATCAAAACTACCAAAGAAAATTGGTTTGGATGAGATACAGTTAGCAGTTTTTGAGATATAGGGTCGAGTTGCCCAAGTTGGACCGGTTCGTAATTTGTACCACGTCAAAATCTACCAAACCATAATGTTTAGTTTTTAATTAGCAACATTAAAAAGCAGTGCTTACCAAAATTACGCAATGGCAGACATTTTGGATGCAATGACATAACAAAGTGCAGTGTAGTAAACAAAAATAATTATTACGGCGCCGTGATCTTATTTTATGGCTGTTTACCTAAGGATTTGTTGTCGCAACGGTAAGTACAAAGAAATTATTATTTATGTTTTTGGAAAGTATGCATATTAGTCTATTTTTTGAGAATATAGTTTTATATTTAGCATCTCGAGGTTATGTAAGTTTTATTTTTATACCGGCTCGTATAAAAATAAAACTTAGTGGATGCCTTATTTGTACTGGGTAGGGTAATCCTAAAATGTACCGGTACAATTTAGGTGTATGATAGTTCTCCAACACGTTTGTTAACTAGATTGAAATATTTTCAGATGTCTGGAGAGAATGAAAAGTATTATGGACGCAAGATGCAAGCAAATGGTTTCACGAAACATGCGGAGACAACCCTGATATTTGTATAAAATGCTGGAAAAAGAAAAGAGTTGACTAACCTTTTCTTTTCAAATAACTCTTGTCTTTTCTTTCTCAAACTTTATAAAGAATTATAAAGATGTACAAGTATGTTCCTATATTCAAAACCTAACTCCATCTGTCTCCATCTCTGTGTCTGGCCAGCATACAGGTTACAGAAACAATTTGATTCGACATATAAATGATCGATAATTTATTTTTTTATCTAAAAAGTAAAATGTCAATTAACAGCACAACAAAGTTCTGCAAAAAAAAAAAGTACCTAACTTGCACACAACAACATATAAAAGTTTTATCCAAAAATAAATGTAAAGCATCTCGTTGTAATTCAACACTCCCAAATTATTGCGGCAAAATGTTTTACATGCGTAACGAAGTCAATCAGAATAAATTATGTGGAACGTGAAAAGAAAGCATTTTTCTTTTGAAAGTAAAACTTTAAGGCATGTTTCTATTGTCCCATGTTTAATACAAGAGCGGTTCATGAATTTTTGGAGACACGTTTAAAGAACATAGGCAAAAATATTGTTGATAGAATCAACAAATTCCGTAATAACATATTTTCATAAAATACATAATATTTTAAGATTTTTCAAAATATGCGTGAGGATTGATCGAGCTCGGAATACAAACACATTTTATTGAAAATACAAGACCAAAGTACATGATGTTACTGATAAAAAGAAATCCCGGAAATTAATAACACACAAAAGCCAAAGATAACACAAAAGATAAGCATGTGTTTGTTATGTTAATTATTTGTATTTTCCATGTTTGTATGTAATTTTCTTTGTTGGTCTTAGGCCTTAGCACGAAGTTTGTACGAATTTGATCGTACTTTGTCCTTGTAGTACGTACGACGCAAATTGTATGATTGATTAAAAAGTGCCTTTAGTGTACGAACGAGGAAATTTTATCAATCAAAGTTTAGGTCACAAAATCGTGAAAACTCGTGCTAGAAACTCTGGTGGTTGACGGGGATCGGTCCAGTAGATTCGGAGATATTGACTGTAAGCGACAGACAGACGGACACACGAGTGATTCTATAAGGGTTCCGTTTTTGTATTCGGACGTACGGAACCCTAAAAAAGATTTCGGAGAGGCATTTGCCTAGCACAGAAACGGCTGGAAACGAAATAACTTTCAGGGATAATAAATAAGCGGTTTTTGAGGTGCATGTGATCCACCTTCTAATTTAACAGGAGTTGCAGTGGTTTGGGAATAGTGTAGTATTCCAAAAACAAGTAAATATACACCGTGACTTTTTAGTCGTCTTACAACACTGATCCACTCAATGTATCCGACATAAAATACCACCACGCGCGATTATTAGTTTTTCATCATTAATTATGTTTTTTATCATTAATAAATCATCATCATCAGCCTATAAATATTCCCACTGCTGCAGGCCTCTTCTCTGTGAGAGGTAGTGGGTCATAATCCACCACGCGGGCCCAGTGCGGGTTGGTAGATGTCACATGTCTTCGAATTTTTGGTTCTAGGTCATGCCGGTTTCCTCACGATGTTTTCCTTCACCGGTTTTAGAGCAGTGGTGATGAAATAAATTACACAAAGTAATGCGCCTAGCTGGGTTCGAACCCACGATCTAAAAGTCGAAGTCGGGCCGATACCACTGCTCATTAATAAGTAGGTACATTAGAAATATGAAACACCTTTCTGATAAGTCTATATCATAAGGCCACACATGGCAGTTAAGGTTATACCACCCCAATAATCATTTAAACCCACAGTGTGGGAGGTCAGAGGAAAATTATCATTATTACTTACTGTGTTTGAACGTGGGAGCACAATGCACACTGATTGGTATGAGTGGGTTGAGTCCAAAGATAAAGAACTAGAAGAAACAGTGAGGCTACTTTTATTAGCTTCATTATCATCATCATCATCAGCCGGGAGACGTCCACTGCTGAATATAGGCCCCCCTTGGACCGCCACGGCGAACGACAATTCGCTATGCTTATCCATTTATTATCTTATACCTGCGTAGTTGGCGATTTCGGGCCAAAGTAGGCGCGGGCATGCGGACGGCGAGTAATGGGCGACTCGCTTTCCGACCATGGACCATACCGACGAGGGTCGACGGCGTGTCGTGTTCTACGCGCGCCTCAAAGAGCTGTCAGCAACATGACGGGGCCCCCTTAGAGGGCCAAAGCCTGCTAGTGTCGCGGGACTTTCATGTTACCGTGACTTCGGAACGTAAAGGGCTATTGAAGGACACCGTGGGTTTTAGTCAGTACAAGTCTGACAGTCCCTCCCGTCCTTCTCTGGGTGGGAATACTCATTCGATGATTTTACCACGTAAATGAAAAGCCCGCGTAATTGCCTGCGGCTTACCCTCGTGGAGTTAGGTATTTATTACACTGAAACATTTTTCCTATTGTGGGTGCGTTTATAAACATTTAAACTTACATACACAAACACTCAGACCTTGGAACAACTTATTGTAGACCCTACATTTTTTATTGAATCTGCAATACGCAGCGCAGCAGTGAATCGTTTAACTACTACGCTGACCGTCATAATCATCATCATCATTAACCTGTAATATTCCCACTGCTGGGACATAGAGCAGTGGGCCATAATCCACCACGCGGGCCCAGTGCAGTTTGATAGATATCTCATGTCTTCGAATTTTTGGTTCTAGGACATACTGCATGCTGGTTTCTTCACGATGTTTTCCTTCAACACTTGGCTGGATTCGAAGCCATGACCTACAACTACGTAAGTCAAGGTCGAAACCACTGGTTCACCACTGATCTTAACCGTGCCGATTTCCAATTAAAAAACATCAACTTACGCCTGTTTCATTCCGAATAAATATTGTTATTCGCGATCTGAGTACATAAAGATTTTTGACGAAAGAAAAATTCAGTGCGAGTGGGACCCGAACCCACGTCTTTTGGATAAGTACTCCAGACGCCTTACCAATTGGGTCATCGCAACACACTCGTTTGTAGCTAAATCGTACATCGTCATCAGCCTTTAAATGTTCCCACTGCTGGGACACAGGCCTCCTCTCTGTGTGAGGGAGTGGGCCGTAATCTACCACGCGGGCCCAGTGCGGATTGGTAGATGTCACATGTCTTCGAATTTTTGGTTCTAGGACATGCCGGTTTCCTCACGATGTTTTCCTTCTTCGTTTTGAGAGCAGTGGTGTTGAAATAAATTACACAAAGTAATGCGCCTGACTGGGTTCGAACCCACGACCTACATCTCGTAAGTCGAGGCCGATACCACTGGGCCACCACTGCTCGTAATATCACTGTCATATCTATTTTTTTCTCTCATCTGTGTTCGAATCGCACTGAAAACGAACTGGCTATCATTTCCATAAATTGCGTTAAACGCCCTATTGGAAAGGCTTTTGATATTTATGAGGGGAAGGAAAGGTAATTGCACTTTCCGTAAAGAGTTATTTAAATACCATGAATATTTTGCCAGATTTACTTAGGTTTAGATTGAAAGATTTTTTTATCGGTGATCCGTTTATTTATTTTTGTACTTGAAGTTCTCAACCACCCATTGTTTTGTGTTTTCTTATTCAGTCATTACCATGTCGACTGAAAAAGTTCTATTATTTTAATAATCGCTCACAGTATTAGATTTTGTGAATAGGTTTACTAGCATTTAAAGTGATATCAAACAATCAGACCCGCTCTAATTCTTTGTAGATCATACAAAATATTCAGGAATCGAATCCGCAACTTGCAGTTCAGCAATAGGTGCGTTCACACAGAGCGAGCAGCCTCGCGAGGCATTTACTTCGCGCGGCAAATGCCTCGAAAAGCTGCTTGCTCTGTTTGGACGCCAAATGTTTCTCGACCGAGGCACGTCCACACTAAAGGAGCTGCTTCGTGCAGCAAATGCCTCGCGAGGCTGCTCGTTCTGTGTGGACGCACCTATTCAATAACACTCTGGCCCAATAAATCATAAAAATTAGCCTTGACTTTCCCTATGATTAGGTTGACTTAGTGTTACTAAATGCAGATGAATATCAGAATAATTTCCATGGTGTGATTGCCTAGGTTTTTCCACAGCAAGTCACAGAGTTACCAGTTATTAGTAGTATGGCTACGGCGTAGCACATTGATGTTACCGCGTAGCACATTGATGCTACGGCGTAGCACATTGATGCTACGGCGTAGCACATTATGCTACGGCGTAGCACGTGAATGTTATGCTGTTAGCACAAACTACATAGTTGGTATCTTCATATAAATTCATGTAAAAGTTTCATTTATTTACAAGTACGATCATCAATACAAATATCCTTTTTTCAAAAACCAAACACTTTACCGCATCGCAAAATAAAAAACAAGAATAAAAATTCAAGGTCAAACATTTATTTTTAAACCATAAACCATGTGAGTAACAAGGGTATTGTCATCCCTTACAGTACTGTCAACCCTCGTCTGAAGCTATGGGCAGTGGGCACTGACTGATGACGTCATGTCAGAGGTCTGGCAGATACGCGTATTTGTATTGTCAAATTTTACTACGGCGTAGTGCACATGCTACGCCGTATGCGTAGTATGCTATGCCGTAGTATAGCATGCTACGCCTTAGATAGCATGCTACGCCATAGTATAGCATGCTACGCCGTAGTATAGCATGCTACGCCGTAGTAAGCATGCTTTGCCGTATTGTATTATAGCATGCTACGCCATAGTAAAGAATGCTTATACATTTCGTGTTTGTATATATTATGGTGCAAATGCTTTGTTTTTGCCTAACACCCAGAAGTTCAACCTCAAGGTTTTATAGTTCCTCAAATTATAGTTGTTATACTTACTAATTGTTAAATTAATTATTAATACTATCCTATTCTATTGCTTTCTAAACTGCCGAAAAGGCTAGCAATATTGTCTGTCAATACATCAAACGCAAATAAACCCATTCCATTGGCAATTTTTCCCGTACAGATTTGACATTTGAATACGTCACAACGTCACTCACAGAAGTAGAAAATCGTTCGTCTTTTATTTTTACCTGTCATGAAAATATTTCGTCTGAAAAGTTAGTAGAAATGAAATAAAAGCGAGTATCATTCGTTGAAATAAATAAAGGCTTTTTTCTTTCTTTTTCGTTTGAAGATAAGGCCGCCCTCTGGTTTAAGAGTAAAGGGTTATTCACGCTATATCGTGTCGCGACCGGACCGTGCCCTCGCCGGGGCCCGACCGAAGCATGGTCAAAAATTTTATTATGATATACTTTTTGTATGAATTGATTTATGCCTGACCATGTCTCGACCGTGCCCCGGGCATAAGAACAAAATAATGACAAGTGTACTGCATGAAACAAAATAATAACGAATTACGTAAATTAGACCAGAAATCTAGGAGTAATCTGTTGACAAAAAATATATATCGACCGGATTGTGAACCTCCTCCTTTTTGAAGTCGATTATAATCGTAATATCGATGCATAACCTCCTCAGCATAAGAAGTCTTTGCTTTACAAGTTTCTGCAACGGAACAATTACAAGTTATAACAAAAGAGCCACTTTCACAAGAGTTCTGAAGTCCTCTCCACATAGTTAGAAACTTTTGAAGCCACAGTATTGTTAGCAAAAGGATTGAAAAGTGCCTGATTTAGAATAATAATTATGTTTAAATAAATAATCCTGCCTCATTTATAGAATAGGGTAGTTTCTAGGGTCAAAATAATTACATTCTATTTAGTCCGTATTTTAGATTATAAAAAGATATTGGACACGTATTTTTTATTTTTTCGATTAAACAAAAAATAACAAAGATAGAGCCCATTAAATTTACGTGTGACGTCACCCCGCGCGAAAAAATGCCACGCGGCGTGACGTCACACGTAACTTTAATAGGCTATATCTTTGTCATTTTTAGTCTAATTTACAAATAAAAAAATACGTGTCCCTTATTTTTGGATAATCTAAAAGACGGACTAATTACATTTTTTAGGGCAACTAGCCTATTGGGGTGATTGATCCCAATAACCACCATCATGGACCATGCCCGGGTCAACAGCGCATCGTATTCCAGGCGCGCCTGAAAGAGCTGTCTGCAATCTGACGGGGACCCTAGTGGGCCAAAGCTTGCCGGGGTCGCGGGACTGTCTTATCAGGTAACCGTGACCCTGGAACGTAAAGTACGAGTCTGACAGTATAGGTGGTAGAATTCATTTCATATCGTTACAATGATAAAAAAACTCTGGGTGAAGCGAAAGAGTCTGTCAGACTTAACTGACTATAGATCAACTTTTTCCTTTAATTGCCCTTTGCGTTCCAGAGTCGCGGTAATCTCATATGTCGTTCCCGGCGCCAAGTTAGGCACGTGAAGTAGGCATTTAGCTCTTTTGGGCCTCGACGGTTAGGTGACAGCTCTTTGAGGCTCGAATGGAACACAATTCACCGCCAATCCGGGTCTTGACCTAGATCGGACGGTGAGCTACCCGTTACTCGCGTAGCTCGCGTCCGTCAGCCTGAGCCTACGATGGCAGGAGATCATCTCACGATCTGTGACTCCTTGGGAGTCACCTGCAGAGGCGGGTCGTAAGGAGGAGGATAGCCTCTCCCTCACACGTTCCATCTCCTTACTTACTAGCGTTGTCTATTTTTTGCCTAAAACCTTCAATTCAAACAAATCAGAGAGAACAGTAACTACATAATAGAATTAGCACTATAGACAATATTGAACCAGCTACAAAAACAAGGTGGAGTTAATTTCGTTACCTAATTCAGCCAGTAACCCATTATATTCAGTTCTTATGTGTTCCTAATTCCGTACGTCCACTTTTATACACATAAAATATCCCCCTATTCTCGAAACCCCGATAATTGTTTTGACACACATCTCTCACACACACACTTGTTCTAAACACACACACGTATGTTCTAAACACACGAACACATATAACCTACATCAGAGATCACTCCATTTGATAGCGACGTTAAAACCAAACACGGAACTCGATTAGCCCGCTCGAACGTCAAAATGATGGTAAACGAAGTTATTGTGGACTAAAAAAGTATGAATAGAAGGTTCAGTCAAGACTAAGCTAGGTAACCGTGAGGAGTGTTAGTAATCCTACTAATAATTATAAACGTGAAAGTTTGTTTGGTTCGATGTTTGTCACTCTTTAACGCAACAACCACTTAACCTGGATATTTTTTATTCCAATTTATGTTCCCGTCGGATAATTTTATAGTAGTAGCGGGTGAAACTGCGGGAAACAGTTGTCAACAATTGGTTTCTTACGGAAAGCGAACCCGTGGCTCGCAGCGCAGCAGCCACTGTCGTGACATAATAAATGAAACTTCTGTACTTACTTCACTTTGCAATGTTCTTATTTTTTGATATTTTAGCAAGCTTTTAGTCATTTTAAGGTGCGTACAGACCATGTAACATGTTATATAACCTATGTTTTATGACACGTCTACACTATGTTACCTTGTTATTCAACATTGCAAATAAAACAATACTGTACACATTAAAATAACAATGTAATATAACAATGTTATGTAACCATCGTCGCTTGCGGTTCTTCAGTGTTAAACGTTACTAAGATTTAGAATATTGTTATACATATCAATAACATGTTTTATAACATTCAGTGTCCACATTATCTGAAACATGTTGTATATAGCAATGTTGTATAACATGTTATGTTATGGTCTGTACGCGCATTTACTCACATTAACTTTAAAAATTTGATTTTTACTTTTTGATTTTTACTACGTGACTGTTTCATTGATTAAAATACAATATGGTATCAAAATATTAGAATCGATTTAAGTGTCTCAAAATATAATGTTTGTTCCCACTATTTTAGTTACAGAACTTTTTTTATTAGGTAAGCTAATTAAGTTTTTAAATAAATGTAAATATATAATAATGTGTTTAAATAAAATCTACACAACTGTAAAAAGAAATATGTATTTGACATACTTAAATATTTTCTGCTGAGTAAATAATAATTATTTCTTACAGTTCTACATAAAAGATAAATGTATTTTAGCCTTTTGTTCAGTCTTCAGTGATGTGATAAACACGGCTTTCAATAAATGAGTACTATCTCCTATACTATTTTTGAAATACAATTTTCTTATAGATATTTTAGGTTTTCTTTTCTACATTATTTTCAATACAATAACATGTTTTGTTTTTTATATTCTGTGTCAGTGTATTGTGAACTATTTTTTTTTCATTGTGCTATTGTTTGAATTTTGTTAAAATTGTTTATTGTGGTTTTCTAATAATTCTTTGATTTTATTGTCCTAAAAAAAAGGTTCATCTACCCCGAATTTATTTGCTAGGTAGGTACAATAATTAACAGTAACTCTTTGTAATGTTTTTATTTTAAAAATATCGAAAAACAATAATTGTTGTTAAAAAAAAAGAATCCACGATGTTTCCGGCCAGTTCTTCTCCATGGAAATGATATTTATTTTCCGTTTTAAAAATTTATTTTATGTATGCTTAATTTGAAAATTATTCCTCAAGGTTTGTGTTAAAAGTGTTCATCACCAGTGTATAATGTTTCCACTGTTAGGACTGAGACCTCCTCTCTGTGAGAGGAGGCGCTGGTTGGTAGATGTCACATGTCTTTGATTTTCTTCTTCTTTCTTCTTCGATTCTGCGAATGTTTTTCTTCACCGTTTTGAGAGCTACGTCTGGTTGTGTTTCGAACTATTAGCCCACCACTGCCTCACGCCTAAAGACGTTGTCTAAAAGCATTCACGAGGAATAAATATCGAAATATCTTTTTTTTTTCGTGGTAAAATCATCAAATTAATGAGTCCTCACACCCAGGGCAGGGCGAGAGGGACTGTCAGACTCGTACTGACTAAAATCCACAGTGTCCTTCAATAGCCCTTTATGTTCTGGGGTCACGGTAATGATATAAGTCCCGCGATCCCGGCAGGCTTTGGCCCTCTAGAGGGGAGCCCCGTCATCATGCTGACACTCTTTGAGGCGCGCGTGGAACACAACGCGCCGTCGACCCGGGCATGGTCCATGGTCAGGCGGCAAGTTGCCCATTACTCGCCGCCCGCATGCCCGCGCCTATGTCTATATATCTTGAAAGAAACCATGGACAATTAATCTGTTTAATATTCCCGGCAATAAGTTTATTACCATTAATTATTAACAGTAGGCCTCTTACTTTGACATGCAAATGTCATGGAAATGCCAAGAAGGTATTCATTGTATAAATCTGTTTCAGTTTGTCTGTGTGTATGTTATTATTGTAAGTAACTTTAAGTTATCTGAGGGCGGCATAAATTTAATATAAACTGTGAATTATAGAGTTTTGAATTGAACAAGACTTCAGGTCATACGTATGATGTGGTCGAGGCCATGCTGCGGGGTGAGACGGAATGGAAGCAGGACGCCTCCTTCTGCAAAGCAGTCATGCTAGCGAAAGAGGAGGCGGGACGCGTGAGGGAGAGGACAGCGTCCACCTCACGACCCAGCCGCCGCCGGAGACGCCCACAGCATCAGACGTCGTGAGAAGATTTCTGGCCACCGTAGGCGCGGGCATGCGGATGGCGAGTAATGGGTGATTCGCCCTCCGATCATGGACCATGTCCGGGTCGACGGCACGTCGTGTTTCACGCCCGCCTTAGAGAGCTGTTAGCAATCTGACGGAATCACGGGACTGATTGATCATCAAACTTTTATACACCTCTACCATCATTAGTTAGATGTAACTCACTGTATAACGACGCATTTTCGTAGTTTTATAAATATAATTATATTTAGAATAGTTTAGTAAACTGTTTATATGGATACTAAAAGCATTACAATGAGCAAAACGGCATGTTTAGCGCAGTGGCTGAGCGATTGGACTGCTGCGCTGGGTGTCGCGGGTTCGATTGCCGCACTGAGCAAATATTTGTATGATCTACAATTCGTTGCTTCGGGTCTGGGCGTTTGTGTGTATGTTTTTAAACGCACCCATGACACAGGAGAAATTCCTAGGGTGGGAAAAAGTTTCATTTTAAAAAATAGAATTTAGTTTACAAAAAAGCATTTGTCTTCAAAATATTATTTGACATTAACCATTCAATTTATCAAAACAAAATAACTTTTCACTACTTTTTAAACAAGAACAAAGGCCAAAAACGTTCTTATCCAATACACAAAATAGACATAATGACAAGAAAAGCTATTACCAAACGAATAAATGTTCATCTGAACATGACTTTATATTCAAATCGCGTTCCTCAATGGCACTTTGTAAATACGATTCGGCTTATATTAGGCACTTTAGTTAAGTTAGTTTGTTTTTGAATGAGTGAAGGAGATTATGGTAAATGTTGTGTTTATTTTAAATTAGGGAATAACTCGGTGCTTAACCGTTGTATTTAAAAAAAAACCGGCCAAGTGCGAGTTCGACTCGCCCATGAAGGGTTCCGTAGCAGCAAGCATAGATTAGAGATATAATTATATTGAGATTAGTAAGTACACAAACAATAAAAATAACTTTGTTTTTCATAGTATTTGTATGAATGGCAAAGTTATATTTGCGGTTTTTGAAAATGTACTATATCTCAAAAACTGCTAACTGTATCTCATCCAAACCAATTTTCGTTGGTAATTTTGGTTGAGGTCTACATTATATATTTTTTTTAGTTTTATCATTCTCTTATTTTAGAAGTTACGGGGGGGGACACACTTTTTACCACTTTGGAAGTGTCTCTCGCGCAAACTGTTCAGTTTAGAAAAAAATGATGTTAGTAACCTCAATATCATTTTTAAAGACCTATTCATAGATACCCCACACGTATGGGTTTGGTGAAAAAATTTTTTTTGAGTTTTAATTCTAAGTATGGGGGGCACCCCCAAAATTTGTTTTGTTTTGATTTTTGTGTCAAAATCCTAATGCGGTTTACATAATACATCTTTCTACCAAGTTTCAACAGGATAGCTCTTATACTTTCGACAAAAAGTGGCTGTGACATACACGGACAGACAGACAGACAGACAGACAGACATGACGAATCTATAAGGGTTCCGTTTTTGCCATTTGGCTACGGAACCCTAAAAAGTGTGGCACTCGGTGACTGTCGCGGTAAAGCTATTGCATAGCATTTTTATCAACTTATGCAATTATAATTATTTATTTATTTATGGTACCTATTTATTACTGTACTAACTAGGCTATGGTCAGCCACGTCAATCAAGTGAAACGTCAAGAAGCATTCTCCTCCTTCTCCCTCTCCCTCTCTCTCTCCCGTAAAATAAAGAAATCCTCCAAATGATCGAAAAGCGCCTCTAGTGCACAAAGAAGAAACTATTTTTTTACATCATGTTAACGTCTAAGTTCCAGTTTAAAAAACATGAAAGGTCATAAAGTTTTAATATTTATAAGCAATAACATCTGCGTCGCTTTTTTGTAAAGATTTTTGAGGAAAGAAAAAAAATTGGCCTGCTAGTGCACTCAAACCCACGTCTTCAGGATTCTCTCCTGTAAAATTCCACTTTTCAAGATATCACATTATTGAAGCAAAGATGCGATAAAACGTTCAAACAAGGGAATAAAAATTCAACTAAACCGAGTGTGTTGCGATGGCCTAATTAGTAAGGCGTCTGGAGTACTTATCCAAAAGACGCGGGTTCTAGTCCCAGCAGAATTTTTCTTTCCTCAAAATTCTTTATGAACAGTCATGCTAGGTCCTCAGATTTTGGGTGGCGAGTAATGAGCGACTCACTGTCCGACCATGGACCAGCCCAGGTTGACGGCGCGTTGTGTTCCACGCGCGGCTCAAACAGTGTCAGCATAATGACGGGGCCTCTCTCTAGAGGGCCAAAGCCTGCCGGGGTCGCGGGACTAACCGAATTACTGTGACCCTGGAACGTAAAGGGCTATTAAAGGACACCGTAGATTGTAGTCAGTACGAGTCTGACAGTCCCTCCCGCAAAAAATTCGGGCAGTAGAAACCGCGGGCATTAAGTTAGTGCATAAAATAATCGCTTGAACCGCTAGCAGTAATTTCAGTTCCTAAGACCTTTTCTTCAGGATACATTTTCGAGCGTTAATGGCCTGTGAACGCTTCTGAGTGATTGAAAGGCTAAGCTTGGATACGCTTTGATAAGTACGGTTTGATATTGGTGAATATACGAGGCCTAAGTAACTTCGTAATGGTTCGGAATGAATGAGAAATCATCTAACTAACCTTATCCCAACTATTTTGGGTTCAACTTCCACAGACGGATCGGATGCCTTTTATATGGAGCGACTGACTATCTTTGACAGTCGTTACTGTTAGTCAGAAGCTCATAAATCGACAACCAGTAATACTATAGGGTATCGTATTGCCCAGTTACTGGATTTTGGTGGTCCGATAGGCAGTCGCTCTATGTAAAATGCTGATATTCAGCTGCATCGGTTGTACTGGAAGCCGACCTCAATATAGTTGGGAAAAGGCTACGCACATGATGATGATGACCTACGAGTATCAGAGGTTCAAGTATGAGTTTTACTTGTTTAGCCGTACAGCGAACTTGTATGTATGAAAAATGGAAATAAATTTTTCCATCAAATTAATCTTCATCATCATCAACAGCCTATAAATGTTCCCACTGCTGGGGCACAGGCCTCCTCTCTGAGAGAGGGAATGGGCCGAAATCTACCACGCGGGCCCAGTGCGGATTGGTAGATGTCACATGTCTTCGAATTTTTGGTTCTAGGACATGCCGGTTTCCTCACGATGTTTTCCTTCACCGTTTTGAGAGCAGTGGTGTTGAAATAAACAAAAAATAATACACAAAGTAATGCGCCTGAAGGGGTTCGAACCCACGATCTACTACTCGTAAGTCGAGGCCGATACCACTGGGCCACCACTGCTCCATCAAATTAGCGACAAAAATCCCCGTTTACTTTACAAAACGTGAAAAGTTATGTTAGGTCCTTTGATCCCACAAATCAGTCATCATCTGCTTATAGCTTTTTCCCAACTATCAGTAACTGGGTAAAACAAACTTTCATCCAATTTTAACCACTTATTTATTTATTTAATTTATCCTTTATTTCAGGCAACTAAGGCCCATAAAACACAATACAAATATAAGTATAAAAATAATAATTATCAACTAATACATATTTCAAAACAATAAACTTAAAAACTATTGTATTAATTATTATAATGAATTTTCAAAAATCCGTAAGTGCGTTTTTTTGGAAAGTTTGTGCAATATTTCATGCTTCTGTACCAAGCTGTTTCAACATTGCGTTGATCGATCATTCAGTGCCTTTAGTGTAAGAAAGACGACCTCATTTTATCAAACTTCCAGTTTACTTTACATCACAAAAACGCGAAAAGTCTTGACCTTTCACTTTTACATAGTTAGTAGTTTATTTTCTAGATAAATCTTCCATAAAATAGTAAACAACTGTCTTAGCTTTTATTTACCTACGCAAGGTTTTATATTTACATCAGAAACAGACTCACCAGGGTGACATTTAAACTTTTCTCTCCCTTACATTAAACATAACGACGTACCGTTAAAGGGGTAAACAGTACCCGGAATGACACCGGTGGGCATTTCTTTAATATAAAGACGGAACAATGGTCTTGAGAACTGCGTTAGTCTTTTTATTTTAGTTGTTTTAGTGAATACATGTCCGGTATTTGATTTGATATAATAGTCTTCTATAGTCTCCGCCAGATAAGTTTGGAATAAAATTCGTTGACCCCCGTATACCAATATATTCCAATATTCCAAAACGATAAGAATAAATGTAAGAAAGTATCGTAACACGATCAGAACACACGTATCGTGGTAAGAGGTGACCTTGACCTTATATTTTATTTTGACATTCGAACGATGGTATTGTGAAATTCGAACGATGCATTGTTAGGATCAATGACCTTTATTCCAGACTGATCTGACGGGGACTATAGACCAATTTCAGTCACAGCGGTGAATTTCAGCGGTGATTGGTCATTGGCATGGGACATATTATAATGCACAAGTGTATGCGCAATCACAGGTGCACTCTCTGTTGATCTGTTCCTTTAGTCTCAAGTCCTAAGGAACTGCATGCAATCCGATACGACCGGAGAGAGATCAGGCGCAAGACCAACGGCTTAACGTGCTTTCCGCAAGAGGGGATTATACCGTCAACTTCCAAACTCCGGGCTGCTACATTCACCAGTACATAATTTTGTTTTATCTACTAGTGATTATTCTAGATCTGGCTGTTTGTGCATAAGAATTTAAATGTTTTTAATTATGACAAATGCACTGACGTGTTTCCGGAATGGAAATTGCCTTATATGCGGAATTTAGAGGAGGCTGTATTATGCTAAAACCTCCTTAACCATCTAATAGATACTTCCAAACTTTGACCAACATTAATTAATCATTCACTAAAACCCGTTTGTAGATCTCTAGTCTATCACAATATGGTCATCAATCATTCCACACAATGATACGGGACCCTTTTGGATGTAAGAAAGCCTTATTGTTGGACCCTTAATGTTGGGGTGTGGTCACAAGATGGTTAAGGTTCCGGTTGTAGCGGATAGAGTAGCGAGTAAGACAGTCTCTTCCGCTCCACCTAAGATGATTTCACAACCTACAAGAATGGATTGAGATTCTCCAGAATAGTGAAATTTGTAGTACTCTCAAAAACTGTGTTTTTAATTTTTAACCGACTTCAAAAAGGAGGAGGTTATCAATTCGACGGTATGTTTTTTTTTTTTTGTATATTTGTTACGCGATTACACCGCCAATTGTGGACCGATTTTTAAAATTCTTTTTTTGTTCGAAAGGAGGTACTTCTGAGGTGGTCCCATAGTCACCAAGTTGGGATCTGATGATTGGATCCTGGAGAAATCGAGGGCAACCCTCGAATTTTATAGGCCGACACACCGTTTTTCGCAAATTTTATGAAGTAATTTAAGAACTTGCGTATGGTAATCGTCATCTCATGTAGCTGAGCTGATGATGGAAGGTACAACTCCTTAACAGCAAGGAGTTGGCATCAACTGATGTAGTATTTTTTTTTTTCATTAAGTGTTTCAAAGCACTACAATTTAATAAAGGTCTGGAGTATATCTGACGATGGAGCCGAGAGACAGTCGAGGGAACTCCTCAACGATTCACAGCAGCTAGGTATCTTGTGTTTGAGCTTGATTAATTTGTATTGATAAGAACGTTACACCTAGATGAGTTGTAACTGTTATTAGTGGTCTGATGACGAAGACGAAGGACAGTTCAGGGAATTCCTTAATGGTTTACAGTAGCTACCTTGTGTTTGGACTTAATTCATTTATATTGATGAGAACTTTACACCTAGATGGGTTGTAACTGTCATTAGGGTTCTGATGATGAAGACGAACAACAGTTCAGGGAACTCCTCAACGGTTTATAGCAGCTATCTTGTATTTGGACTTAATTCATTTATACTGATGAGAACTTTGCACCCATATGGGTTATTGTTAAATGCAGTATACCTGCCATTTTGTTAATATTTTCGGTAAAATATTGAAGTCTCATATAGGCGCCAATAGAGCTAATGGCGCCCATTAGGGACTTGACAGGCGTTTTGCAGGAAATAGAACGCCGTAACAATTTAAACTAACATACAAGGCATTCAAGAAGTCTGCTGCATTCAAATAAAATAAAACTATTATACTAACTACTAAATAAAATAAAGAAATATTTTTCTATGACGAAAATGTGATCCTGTAAGCTGAAGCATAATATCAACATTGATCCTGCATTCTACTACATTTTTAGGATAACACAAGAGATAAAATGAATGCATTGACTCAGAGATGCATGGATGGACTTTTGATGGACCTCTGTATTTTCAATATTTTTTTCTGACTGGTGTCGCTACGGTATAAATGTTTACTCGTAGCTCAAACTCAATATCCTATTCCAGAACGCGTCTTATACGTGCTCTAATGCGAAAAGAAAAATTGAAACTCCAAAAGAAATCTTGTGTAGACCAACACCAAAGTTAACGCGTTAAAAACATCTCCAATACCTACTTGTAATTCTGCTCACACTAAACCACCAAAGTAGATCACTCTCTTCGATAGCCTAGTATTATTTTTCTGCTGATGTTAACTTCAGCAACTTGCTAAGTAAGCCGCCTAATTCTTATTGCTCAAAGGGACCACGATATAGATTATGAAAAGAAGGTTTAAGGAGGGATTTTTGACGGCACGGTAGGCACAGCTGCTGAACGATACTCAGCATATCGCGGATACGATAAACTTCAATGAGTTTCTCTGGCTCTCTCTCTCAGTGTGGGTGAGTTTACATACGTTTACACTCACATTGGTGAGTGTAAACGTATGTAAACTCACCCACACTACGCAAGAAAAATCTAGACTGGGAGAACTTTTGTTTTTTTAATAAAAATAATAAGTTTTGATACAGGTCAATCAATATTTATACCCATCACCCTCTTAGTCACCAAGACTGAACCAAATGAAACAAAAGTGAATCAAATTAAAATCAAAACATTAATCCAACAGGTACTTTTAATAAACTGGCAAAAGACAAAAGTAAAATAATGGTGCTACAGTCCTAGTCACACTACAATATGATTACTGTCATGTGAAAGTACTGTAATTCTAGCAAATTGCAGATTTCTATAGGGGAAAATGGATGAGAAACTTTTTTCGAACTTCTCTCGTGCTATATTAATTCTTTAGTTCCAATCTTGTCACCACCGAGACAGTCAGTCATTACGAAAATATGTCAACAAAATTCCACAAAATTATGTCCCTTTTCAAGGTCTGTGTGCCTTCTGCAATAATTTATCTGCATTAAACAACCCAACATTATCCCCAGAAACAGATTCTGGTCACGATCTATTGACACAGTACCGTAGATCCCTATTTTGATTTAACTCAGAAAAGAGAGAGAGGATCCTTGATGCATATTAATTATTCAAGAGTGAGGGAGACAGCTGTATGTCTGGTTGGTCACTCTTTTATGACCGGGCAATACAAGGTCTTTGGTATTAGTGCGAAGTTTTTTAGGATCAAAGGTCAGCATTAATTTTTTATACCTTTTTCATATTTTAGGGTTTAAATTGTTAAAGCTTTGCCTAACTTTGGGCTGTGACCTCATTTATTTAATGTTTCTTTTATTACATTTAGGAGCTTTACGTGCTTAGCTATTAAATTTAAATTATGATTAATAGGTAGTTGGGGAGACAAAAAAAACGCGTCGACCCAGAGACGCATGGATGACGTTTTAACTCTGTGTTGTTGTCATTTTTCATTAAAATTATGCGAAGATTTGTTTTTTAAGACGTTGCCCTGCTCTCGTACTTTCTCCTGAATTATGGTCGCGTGTGTTTTAACAAACATTTAAACTGACACACACTAATACCCAAACCACTACTAACAGCCGTATCTATAGTCAAGTGAAAGTAATTACTTTAGCTTAAGCAATTACTTATGCATTTTTTTTATGCAATAGACATAAATTTAAACGAAGTGGGAACCGTCAAACGAAGCAAAGGTAAGAATTCTATATTTTTACAGTTCAAACTTCAAGCAATTATTAAACTACATAATAAAAATCGTCTCTTAAATAATGACATTTACTCGAGTAGAACCTTTGACTTGTTTATAGATACGAGGGTAAGACTTTGGTTTCCGTCTGTCTGTCTATCATCAAGCTGTACCTATCTCATGAACCATAAAAGTTATATCGTATATAGTTATATAAATTGGAAACAGAAATACATCATCAATTACAACTAGATACCTAGTATCTAGTTGTAATTGATGATGTATTTCTGTTTCCAATTTAAAGAAAAATACTAAAAAACAGAAAGTAACAATATTTAAACTTTCACTTTCATACAAAAAACGTGTTTCTTTTTGCCCTTTCTATAGATAATATTAATATAACTCCATATTTTAGTCGAACATAAATCATTATTTTACTAGAAAAACGCTAATTACATAATTAAATTGCAATATAGTGAGCAATAGTGCTGAACAAAGAAATAATAGTATGCTCTAATTCATATTAATATTTCCGATATATGCAGTTTTGTTTTTCAATGAATATTGGTTTTAATGAAAACTAACTAATTGGGTGTATGAAGTAGCAAAGTAAAATTAATAAAGTATTCTCTTTGTTTGTGAACATTTATAGCTATATTTAATTGGAGCCAGTGTAATTACCGTAATTTTGTCTGTATAATTGCAATATTAAATTTTTTACAATCATGATGTTTCCTTTCATAGAATGGATTGAAATAAAAACCGAATTTACATTTTTTTTTATTTCGGTCTTTTTAATTTCAAATCATAAAAGGAAAAATATATTAATGGGGATGGCAACTGGGGAACTAATGGCGCTAGCATAGCTTGTTCCAAGCATCGTCATTGGCTCAAATCTTATAGGTACTTCAAAATAGTACTACCTCATTGGTCGGATTAGGACTTACCTATGGTGGCGCCATCTACAATTAGCTTTGACCGGCCTTCCCCATTTCTCCCTTTTAAAACTCTTTCGACATGTTAAGTTAATAGGCAAGATGACTGTAACAAATGAATTAGTTTTAGAAGGCCTTCTCACGATTTTTCACGTTTTTGTGTCGTACCTAAAGTAAACGGGGACTTTCATCATCATCATCATATCAGCCGTAAGACGTCCACTGCTGAACATAGGCCTCCCCTTTAGTCTTCCAATAGGACCGGTTGTGAGCGGCCTGCATCCAGCGTGATCCTGTGAACGGGGACTATAACATTATTTAATTTTGATGGGCATGAAGAATTCATTTCACGTATTTGGCCGTACAGCAAACTGGAAGTATTATGACGTAAATTGTATTGAACATGAAAAAGCGCCTGAACGTACGAGCAACTAATTTTACCCAACAAATTAAGGTCCCCGGATAGTTTACGTCAGAAAAACGTGAAAACTCATTAAAAGGCTTCGGATTTTAAATGATAAATATTTATAATTTTCACAATATACACTACTACCTACCCAAATATGTCCTAGTAACAGTACTGAGCAATTCAAAAGGAATCCATATCAACCGGTTCTCGCTTACTGTAACGTAGACACATTTGAAATTGATATCGAGTCTGTAACTGAACGCAAACTTGTACGTTTACGTCAGCTGGATGTAAATTTTGTATAATGGCGTATTGCAGATTCCGAGAAACAGATATACTTAATTAACTACGTTTCGTTTCGTGCGACTTATCACACGAAAAAGTAAAAAATACTAAATAAAGATATCGAAAAAGCATGACTTACCCACCAATTTTCTATTCAAGGTTTACTGGAGTGACAAAATTACCTGTAAAAAAAATAAAATACGTTAGAGTCATTTTGACTAATTTTAGCTTTTTGAATTAACTGATGCCACAGCATAAATTCTACATATTTAGCCGTATAGAAAACTTAAAACATTATGACGTAAAATGATAGAGAATGAAAAAGCGCTTGAGTACAAACAAAGAACTAATTTTATCCACCGAATTAACGTCAAAGCCCCAGTCTACGTCGGGGTCGCGGGATTAAATAGCTATTGTAACCCCACAACGTAATGGACTATTGAAGGACACCGTGGAATTTAGTCAGTACAAGTCTAATCAAAATCAATCAATCAAAATCAAATCGTTTATTTCAACTAGGCCAATTACAGGCACTTTTGAATTGTCAAAAGACATAAAATAAAACTAGTTCAAAAATAGTTATGGTGCTACAGTCCCAGTCACAAGACATAAAAACTGTGAAAGTACCGTAGGTGCTCATTCCAAAGCGTAGATCTCTATGGAGAAGAATGAGCAAGAAACTCCATGGACACTCTTTTTCAATCGCCAAAATTATTACAGAACTTTAGTTACATCATTCATCATCAGATGGTACATTATGTGAGAACGATGTGGCAAGTTAATAGTGTCCATAGTAAAATAAAAAGACAATTCAAAAATAAAGTTATTAATCATTAAAATAGACCGTGGCAGCTAAGAGATGACCAGTACCAACTGACAGCGCCCGTTCACGAACATGACACATATATCAGCACCATTCAGCTCAACCATTTTGAAGGGAACTAAATGATCCGACATACACGCCACCATCAGCGAGACTTTTGAGTGAGCATGACATACTCTCAACCGCCAGAGTCATTCAAGTCAATGAAAGACGTAGGTTTCTAGTCATAGATAGTTCTGAAGTACATGGTACTCACACAATGCTGGCTATGACGCTATATAATACTAGATAAATATACTCTATACAATGCAAGAGATAGTTATACATTCTTCATCCGCTCCGACAATGTTTTTTAAAAAAAAGAAGGAAACCTACGACTGTCGTACTAAAAAATAAAAATACACACAAAAGAAAACAAACAATAAAATGTAAAATAGACTAGTCTAAACTAAAATAGTCTGACAGTCCCTCCCGTCCTGCCCTGGGTAGGGTGACTCATTTGCTGAAAAAAAGACAAGTTTCAATCTACGTCATATAAATGTGAAACCTCATGATAAAGCCTCTGTAATAAAAAGTCTGCATAGTAAGGATTATTCTATCCATCTATCTAAGGTTTTAAAATACCTACATAGTATTATTTAAAATCCCTTTAAACTCCTCGTTTTATCTAGAAGCTTTGATTATTGTATTTTACAATTTCAAATGCTTCTAATTTATAAAGATCAACGTAAAACTAATCTATATCGTTTGAAATTCGAACGGTGTCTCTTTGTAAATCCGCGATGATACTTTAAAAACAAATGAGTTTGCTTTCGAATTGTGAGCGCTCATTTGAATGACGGTGAACTAGTGAACTTTACAAAATAGTACTATTGTATAAACAAGCAAAAGTGAACCTTATTTACTAGCGAAAATCTATCAATTCCTTTGAGAGTTAAGAGGCGTCCGTTCATGACTAAATTAGATTAGAGTACAATTTTCTCTGACACTGCAGCGGACGAGGACGTTTTGACGTTACAAAAGAAATGTTTTTCTTTTGTTTGGAGTTTCTCATTGGGACCGGAAAATGTTGATTGCCCATCTCAATTGATGAATGATTGCTCAAATAGGCCATAGCATTGCTATATTTTTGACTATCTAAATAATTTTAAAGATATTAATATTATAAAGATGTGAAATTCTGGATGTTTAAAGTCATTAAATGAGTCCTCCCACCCGTATGGAGCTGAAAGGACTGTTATACTCTTACTGACTAAAAATCGTTTAGCCCCGTCAGTTTCCTGAAAGTGTGGTCCATGATTGGAGCTAGGCGAGCTATCTCTGATATATTATTTTCAATTTTCCTTCACCCTCACTCTAAATAATTATTTAATAGTTTAAAAAACTAAAAACACGCTTTTAGCACGCACTAAAAATTATGCTTTTTAGTCTTCTTATTATTCAAACCTAATTTACTACTTATCCGCCACCTTGGGACGGCCGCCATGTTAGATTTAGGTCATGTGATAATTTTTTTCGTATCCCATTCAGAAAACCCTTTCGTTTAATACCCATATCATGGGGGTGCATTTCAAATAGCAAATCCGCCATCTTGGATGTCCGCCATGTTAGATTAAATTCACGTGACTACTTTTTTTTATTCTTCTCAGCAAACCCTTTCATTTGATACCCATATCATGGAGGTGCATTTCAAATAGCCTGTCCGCCATCTTGGAGAGGCCGCCATATTGGATTTGTAATGACGTTTCTCAGCTAGTCATATATTGTCTTCAGAACTCAGAGTGTGTACAAAATTTCATCCTAATCGCAGACCGGAAAGTGGGTCAAATTAAGATTCCAAGAGCTAATATAACCATGTTTGCCGGTAATGTGAGTGTGTGAGTGATTGTTGACAGAAGGGGCGGCAAAATGATATGCGTGTTCTCGGTTTGAGGTTTATTGGACGACTGTGTCGAATGTCTGTCGAATGTCTGTTAAAATAATGGTCTTTCTAAAAGAATACTACGATACTTATCCTCTGACCCAATTTCAAGGAACTGCATTCATCTCAACTGCTAATGATTATGCAAACCAAGTGATCGATAAATAATAGAATACGACGTCGATTATAACATCGTTTGGTAATGGCTTTTCAATAGAAAATGACGCTAATTGTGCTTGCTCTAATGACTTTATTTGTGCGGCTAGGTAAATACCAGCACGCATAGCATCTCCGTAGAAAAGGGGTTTCTATTGACGGGGGAATAGACAAAATAAAAAATGTAGAAGAAATCTTCCGCCCTTTTTTTTTTTTTTTTTTTTTAGCGTGGTAAAATCATCAAATGAGTCCTCCCACCCCGGGCAGGGCGGGAGGGACTGTCAGACTTGTACTGACTAAAATCCACGGTGTCCTTCAATAGCCCTTTGCGTTCCGGGGTCACGGTAATGAGATAAGTCCCGCGACCCCGGCAGGCTTTGGCCCTCTTGGGCGGGGCCCCGTCATCGTGCTGACGCTCTTTGAGGCGCGCGTGGAACACAACGCGCCGTCGACCCGGGCATGGTCCATGGTCGAGCGGCGAGTTGCCCTTTACTCGCCGCCCGCATGCCCGCGCCTACGATGGCCGGAGATCGTCTTGCGACGTCCGACGCCGTGGGCGTCTACCATTGCGGGTGGGGCGGAGGGAGGACGCTGTCCTCTCTCTCTCACGGCCCGCCTCCTCCTTAACGAGCATTACTGCTTCGCAGAAGGAGGCGACCGCTTCCCACTCCGTCTCGCCCCGCAGCATGGCCTCGACCAATGCCGGGCGCGAGAGGTCTCCGCCTATCGCTGCCGTGAGGACACGGCGGTGCTCTGCCCAAGCGGGGCAGTCTTGCACCGTATGCTCTACTGTGTCCTCCGGGCGATCTTCGCAATGGTGACACCCCGGCGTTTCTTCCTTCCCCATCCGACACAGGTACCTCCCGAAACTTCCGTGTCCGGTGAGGACCTGCGTCATGCGATAGGTCAGGACGCCGTGACGCCTTTCCAGCCACTCCTCAAAGAGGGGTCTTACCGCCGCGATTGCGGCGTGCCCGAACCTCGGTTGCGACAGTCGTTCCCTCCATACTGCCCTGAGATCGCGCCGGACCTCTTCCCGCCGCGCCTCGACTTGTCGGGGCAGCGGGAATTCTCCCCGGCGCCGCGCCTCCACGCGCCACTCATAGACGCGCTGGAGGGCGGTCGCCTCCAGATCCCAGGGCAATAATCCGACAAGGAGGTTGGCCGATTCGCCGGCGATCGTGCGGTATCCTCGGATCATCCGGATAGCCATGACCCTCTGGTCGCGTCCGCATGCTCAGGGCCCACACGGGGGCCCCGTAGAGGGCCATGGACCGCACGATACCGGCGTACAGCCTCCGGCAGGAGGCGTTTGGCCCGCTGAGGTTGGGCAGGAGTCGCCTGAGGGCGCCTGCTGCCCGTTTCAGCCTTGGGGCCAAACGCAGGAAGTGCTCCTTGAAGTTCCACCGGCCGTCGAGGACGAGTCCCAGGTACTTCATCGTCCTCCCGACGCCGATGCGAACCCCTCCCACTGTTATGTGGGACTCTGACCGTGGCGCGTTCAGACGGCCATGAAAACACATGGCCTCTGTTTTGTGGAGCGCCACGTCGAGTCCCAACTGCCGGATCCTTCCAACGACTGTCGCGACCGCTTGCGTCGCCAGGTCGGCCGCCGCCTGGTGCGACTCTCCCTCCGCCAGGACGAGCGTGTCGTCGGCGTAACATATTACGCTGACGCCGTCAGGGAGGTCGCCGCGCAGCACCCAGTCGTATCCGATGTCCCACAGGTGCGGCCCCAAGACCGAACCCTGTGGAACACCGCGCGACATCTCTCGCCGGTTCCACTCTCCCCGGTGACCGGGGTAGATGACGGCTCTGTCCGTCAGATAAGCCTCGACTATGCGACGGAGGTAGGTCGGCACCCGGTGATACCGGAGTGCCTCCTTGATGCAACTCCAGGGCAGGGTGTTAAAGGCATTGGTGATGTCCAAAGACACCGCCAAGACGACCCTGCCCCGGGCCACCGCATCCCCCGTCGTGAGGGCTCTCACGCGCATGATTGCGTCCACCGTCGAGCGCCCCCTGCGGAAACCAAACTGGCTCTCCGCAAGGTTCGGGCCCATCCGATTCAGGTGCCCGACGAGGCGGTCTGCAATGACTCTCTCAAAGAGCTTGCCCACCTCATCGAGCAGCACGATGGGCCGGAATGCGGACGGAGAGTCCGCAGGGCGCCCGGGCTTCTGGATCAGGACCAGCTTCCCCGTCTTCCAACGAAGCGGAAACTGGCCCTTTTCCAGGCATGCGCTAAAGAGCCCCCCCAGTCGAGGCCCGAGAGTCCTCGAGGCCAGGACCCAAGCTTTGCCTGGCAGGCCGTCGGGTCCTGGGGCGGTATTTTTGGCCTTGAGCCGTTGTACCGCCACTCTCATGTCTACCTCGGTCACCTCTGGAGCGTCGTAGACGTCGTCGTCGCTGTGGTCCGCGTTTGCGCCAGCTTCACCGTCAGGTTCCGTCGGAGGCGGAGCCATAGGCGGGGGAGTATGCTCCCCTCGCGATGGGAACAGGGCGCTCACCACGTCCTCCACGAACTGAGGCTGGAGACTCTGCGTCAACGGGGGAGCCCAGGGGCGGAGCTTCTCTCTCGCCCACTTGTAGGGCCGGCCCCATGGGTCCCCGTTCAGAGTCTCCAGCATCTCCTTGCGGGCCAATTCCTTGGCCCGCCAGATCTCGTCGCGGAGGACGGTCTTCGCTGCCCTGTAGCCCTCGTACAGCTCCGCCTCTACAGTTGCCGCATCCGGTGGTCGGGTGCGGCGCCTGCGGAACCTGGTGTACCGGCGTCGCGCGGCAACGCACGCCTCGCGCAGCGCTGCTAGCTCGCGCGACCACCAGTACAGCTGACGCCGGGCGCGTCCTTGCCGGACCCGGGGCATGGCCACGTCGCAGATCTCTGACATGGCCTCCCGGAACCACTCCGCCTCGTCGTTGATGTCGGCAGGCCTGTCCGGTGGTGACACTCAGGCCTGCACGATCGAGGCTTCCAGGAATAGCTCCCGGTCCAGCTGCTTCAGCGCCCATCGCGGACCACTTGGGTTCCGTCCGACCGGCGCGTCTGAGGTCTGGGCGGAGACGTCAAACCGGATATACCGGTGATCGGAATAGGTCTCCACCTCCTCTACAACGCGCCAGTCGGTGACGCGCGGTGACAGGTCGGAGGTGGCGAACGTGACGTCCACCACCGACTCGCCTCTCCACCGCACGCACGTGGGGACAGAACCCCGGTTCTCGATGACCAGGCCCTGCGCCAAGGCCCAGTGCTCGAGCCTTCTGCCCCGCACAACGTCCGTAAACCGGGAACCCCAAGCCACATTCTTGGCGTTGAAGTCCCCGAGGACGAGCGCGGGGAAAGAACCGAAGGCGACGACGACGTCTCCCAGCTCCAACTCTTCCGCCCTGACATAAATGATAAATGCTTCTATACTTTTGTCATCATAGCCAAAAATTTTTTTTTTTTTAATTTATTTATTCTCTTATAAAAAAACTAATTATAATTTTACAGTTTTACCTCGCCAAACTTTACAGTTTGTTGGCGAGACGCGCTCGTTTATCAAACATTTCCTTCAATATTACAAACTTAAATAAGTAATTCACAGATCCTTAGATACCTACTTACAGACATAAAAAGAGCAAAAAAAAAAATGTCTGTAATCACTAGCATAAGCTGATAAAAAACTAATTAAATTGATCTTTATTAACAATTGAACTATTTTATTGTCTTATATTCAACCTCTGTATTTTTAAATTAAGAATCCAAAAAGAATAAGAAATCTGATTAACAGGTAGGTATATCGTACCGTAACAAAAGGATTTCGATTTTTCAAAGTGATCGCAAACGTTCTTTAATGCGTGCACATGACTCACTGCTTTGATTGATTTTTTACAACATTACCTATAAGGTGAAATCATACCTCGACAACGACAGTCCGACGCCAATATATAATAGACAATGAGTTCCAGACCCGAGTGATCAGCTGAAGCTGGCCATTGGTCTGGAACTCACCGTCCATCACAACCCGACGACTTGTCCGCGTTCTCCAGAAAGAAGTTCTTTAATTTTAATTTTAACGCACCTTTGCTTAAGTTACCATTATTCCTTAACAAATCTATTTTGTTGAATACCTTTGGGACTAAATATTTAGACGTTCTTTTACCGTAATAGTTAGTTATTTTTGGTTGCACTAGTCTTCCCTCTCTCACATTTCTTGTGTTAAACTTATTGTTAACTTTTATTTTGAAATTATCACTATAATAGTGTTCTAATCCTATTAAATACTCAATTTTTAAATCTACTGGCAAAATTTTACAAATGGAAAATAATTTATCGTACTCTTTGTTGCATTTTATCTTAATCTGTTTGCTAACCAGGAATTTCATCAGTCGTATCTGTAGATTTTTTATTTCTAGTAAGTATGTTTTAAAAGTACGTCCATACACAATAAGTCCATAACTGATTAGCGAGTCAGCGAGTGCGTAATATACAATCAATAATGTGTGTTTATTCACCACACTTTTCAACTGATAAAATTTCCCTAATACGGATCTAAGTTTATTACAAATATCAGTTACATGTGTCTTAAAATTAAAATTTCTGTCTATACTAAGACCTAAATATTTAAATGAGCTAACATACTCCAATTTCAGGCACCTGCAGCCAATCTTGTTGTTATGCAAGCACTCGTATGTATGTCCCGTGATATCAAGATGGTCTCTGCACACAGCTTTAGCTCGCGAATTGTATGGCGAGTGTATATGCATGCATTTTGTTTTTAATAAGTTTAATATGATTCCGTTGTCATGTGCCCACTTGGTAATGCTTTCAAAGTCCTCCTGTATGTACTGTTGTACCTCCAGTATGTCCTTCGAAGCATGAACCACACACATGTCATCGGCGTACATAAACACTCGACATTTGTTTACAACATTCGACACACTGTTCACGTGCATTATGTAACCTGCTGGTCCGAATACCGATCCGGTCGGCACTCCGAGATCCACACCTGCCTCCTCCCCAGAGACACCAGCTATGAACGTGGTTATTTTCCTGTTAGACAGATATGCTCTAAACCATTCGTTCGTGGGACCACGTATTCCACATTCATCCATAGCCTGCAATAATATGTCATGATCCAGTGTGTCGAATGCTTTTTTGTAATCGATGAAGAGTGCTATCAGCTGTTTCCCTGAGTCTAGACACTCATTAATATAGTCAGCGAACGCCGTTAGGGCCGAGACAGTACTACGCCCTTTCCGGAAGCCATACTGTGTGTCTGACAAAATATTGTGATGTTCTAAGAAATTACTAATTTGACCAACTATTGTTTTTTCTACTATTTTGTCAAAGACAGACAATATAGCTATCGGCCTATAATTTACATATTCCAGGTGGCTGCCAGATTTATAAATAGGGCGGATAATAGCATTTTTCAACTCGTCAGGATATACACTCTTAGTTAAACACATGTTCATTAAATTAGCTAAAATAGGACTTAATTGTTTCCGTACATATTTAATATCTTTAACTCTCACTCCATCTAATCCTGGTGCTTTTTCACACGACAGCTTACTGATAACTTTATCTATTTCTGACGGACTAACAGTAATATATCTATAACTAACATCGGTTGGCTTAACATAATTCTTTCGGTTTAAAAATTTTATGTCACACTTATGTTTAATACATCGAATTTCTTCAGTAAATGTTTTAGCAAAAGTTGTACAGATTTGACTGATACTATGTGTTTTACCTAAATGTCTTAATATTACATCGTCTAGATTAGTTTTATTCCGACCCAGCCACAGGTTAATGTTTGCCCATATTTTTCTAAAATCCCCGTTACATTTTTTTATTTTGTCTTGTTTATATCTATTTTTCGCTTCGTTTACAAGTTTATTTACCTTATTTCTAAATTTCGTGTATTCTAATCTTTTATTCATATTTTTTGGCGATGCTTTCCATACTCTAAATAAATAGTCTCTTCGACACAACAAGCTATATAGGTGCTTATCTATCCATGGTTGTGTTATTCTTTTAGTGGAATTTGTGACTGTTATCATACTTTCCCTATAAATTTGGTCAAACACTGCGCATATTTTCTGAAACAATAATATGGGGCACGATATTGAGAGTAATTGCGTCCAGTCATATGCATCTAGCTTAGGTTTCACAAGTTTATCACTAATTACAGTTCGCGTTTTTTTGCCACTATTCACTTTTAAAGGTAAACTTTCGTTATCACTAGTATTCGTAGCCAATGCCAGTCCGACGGCATGATGATCGGAGATGTGCGTCTCAAGTACATACGACGAGGAGCCGCACTCACTACGTCCCGCTCGCACCCATACATGATCCAAACATGAAGTTTGAAGTTGACCGTTCACGATCGCCTCGCGTGTTATCTCTGTGCTCGGTATTACGCATTGCAGGCCGCATTCACACAAGGTGTTTTTGTATTTTGTTATAATTGGATTCACGGCATCATTTAAAATATCCATGTTTGTATCACCAATCACGACAATATTTTCGAGTTTGTTGTTAAAGTAGTATATAATATAAATAATATATTATATACTACTTTAAAGTAAATAACCATCATATTTTCACTATCCATACGATCTATCATAAAAACGAATCCATCCTTATCCCACGGTTATATCAATTTCCTTAAAAACCTCCCAAAAGAATGCATTAAAATATTCTTTCAAGGAACATTAAGTACAAATCTATCATGGAAATTGAAATATCCATCTTGAAACTCTGTCAATACTTTTGAATGGTTATAAATTATTGTCATCTCTATAATATAAAAGTGAAGAAGTCGAGTTTCAATTTTTGCATGAGTTTTGAATTGTTACTACAAGTGCTAGGAGTCTCAAATTTTGAATGTGGCTTATTTTTGGGACGTAGTTGCTCACTAAGACGGATAGCTGATACATCATCAAATCCCAGACAATTTGTTACCGACGCCAGCTCATCAAGCTGTAGCTCATTCTACATTTTCAAATACAGAAGATTCATGTTAGATTGGAAAAAAAAAGGATATTTCGGGTAGATTGATGTGCTGCCGTCTGTACATACATAAAGTTCTTAACCATTTAATTGTGCAGAAACGTTAGAGCGACACCTGCTACTATCTTTACGCACTCCTTTTAATACATCTTGTCACACATGTCCTTACCTACCCAAATGTCCTTTCTTTGCTCAGAACACAATTCTGACTCGAGCTACACGATAACCGACAAATCCTAGCACTGACTGGACAGGTCCAGTCAAATCTGTGTGGTTCTTTCTTCAAAAGACCATCTCAGACACCCGCATGGTCCTCGTATGACCTGAGCAAAACAATGTCTGGACTTTAAAAGAGACTGTGACCTCTGAGTTTGTTTCGGCTGTTTCTTCTCAGAGTAGTCAGGTACGAAACACCGAAACACAGCCTCATCTAGCTTTAAAAATATTAGTTGTGACGTATAAAAGTGTTTTTTTTAAACCAACTTTCAAAATAAATATAATTTATCATTTATCACGCACACCAGTTGCTCAAACTACTTACCTAACCTTTCCAAAGACCTAGCTACTAACTAATCAATATTTCTCATTTGTTGATTAGTTTCGACAATCCCTTTGAAAGCCTTGTACTATAGATGCATATACAATCAGGAGCACGTGACGTGACTTCCTGAATTATTAGTGAAGTACCACGTGACTTGTCAAGAGGTTACTGTTAAGGAAAATTGGGAGGCGGTATATGATTATGGATGTGGTAATATTTCAGTAAGAAGAAGAAAGAAGTAAGCCTATGCTAGCCTTTATCTATAATATATGTATTTAGAAATATATAAGTATGTTTATCAGTTGTCTAGTACCCATAACACAAGCTCTGCTTAGCTTGGGATTAGATGGCGTTGTGTGATAGTTGTGGAATATTATTTATTATATATTTATATACGGTGTGGCAGTGAGCTGGCCACATCTCAGACTTGTGTGTACTGACTAAAATCCACGGTGCTCTTTCAATAGCCCTTTACGTTCTAGGATCACGGTTACCTGATGAGATAGTCCTGAGGGAGGGGCCTGTGGCGATCTGTCGACGAACACGGGCTGATGATGCACATTATGTTTAGAACATACGTCCCCAAGAATGATTAAGCACATTTTCAGCCTATAATGTTAGATGACGAAAAAAAAAATCGGCCGCGAGCAGGATTTGATCCTGCGAACGGAATGAAGAATTCAACCTTGTGAGCCTGACTTGCAACAGTGTCGTCGAACAAGTCCGCAATAGGCCCAAAAATAGTGGATTACGGTCCATCCCCTCAAAATCATTTTTAAAGACCTATCCATAGATACCCCACACGTATGGGTTTGGTGAAAAAAAAATTTTTTAGTTTCAATTCTAGGTATGGGGAGCACCCCCAAAATTTGTTTTGTTTTTATTTTTGTGTAAAAATCATAATGCGTTTCACATAATACATCTACCTACCAAGTTTCAACAGGATAGCTCTTATACTTTCGACAAAAAGTGGCTGTGACATACGGACGGACAGACAGACAGACAGACATGACGAATCTATAAGGGTTCCGTTTTTGCCATTTGGCTACGGAACCCTAAAAAGTATTTAAAATTATTTTAAAAAGGTTCAGATCTGTGGCTTTACAAGAAAATCCACATTACTTCCTTACTCGTTGTAACCCACGCTTAGGTCACGTTCGCCTATCACCTATGGCCGACGTACTAACACGTTCTCGCAACGTAACGGTAATTTTGCCTTTACGAGTATAAGAGGAGTAGAATCATGTTACACATGTTTAACAAATAAATTGATCTTTATCTAGAATAGAGTAATATTAGTTGACTATTTTACATGTAACTCACGTTAGGATTATTAAAATTAGTACCTCGTCGAATTTTGTCGATCGTGGATGGAAAGCAGCGCTTGTCAAGGTAGGTTTGTTGATGGATGACCATCAATTACACACTCCATACCTCAGAAAGTATGCTAAGCCCATTATAATGCGCGGGCATGCGGGCGGCGAGTAAAGGGCAACTCGCTGCCCGACCATGGACCATGCCCGGGTCGACGGCGCGTTGTGTTCCACACGCGCCTCAAAGAGCGTCAGCATGATTACGGGGCCCCCCTTTAGGGGGGCAAAGCCCGGGACTTATCAAATTACCGTGACCCTGGAACGTAAAGGGCTATTGAAGGACACCGTGGATTTTAGTCAGTATAAATCTGACAATCCCTCCCGCTCTGCCCCGGGCTGGAGGACTCATTTGATGATTCTACCAAGCTAAAAAAAGCCTACACTGAGAAAAACGGGTTACTTAAAATTGGCAAATTTGTAATATACCGGCAGCCAGATACGTATAATGTGCTTTTCACATGAAAATTATAAGAGCCATACTTATAATGAACCTAAAAAAAAAGCCCATTAAGATAGAATTAAAAATCTAGATTTAATATAATAATAATAATATTTATTTGGAACAATTTAGATCTACACAAAAACAATATAGAACGGTGATAGCTACAAAAGTATAAAACTGCGGCGCAGCTATCAACGCCCATAAATATAAACAATTTTACAGTTATTTTGTGCCAGAATAAATCTTATAAAATGAATGAAATGTAAAATAATAATAATAAAATGCATTAGTGAAAATAAATTAAAATCAAAATTATAATTAAAATTACATTAAAATAAAAATTAAATTAAATTAAAACAAGATTAAAGAATTTTATCATTTAGGTATTTCACCATAGTCACTATATAATTATTATTTGAGTGAGAGAGCATAATTGTGTGTGAATGTAAGTGTGTGTGAGAGTTTATGCGAGAGTAAGATTGTGTGAATGTGTGTGTTGTTTAGTTATGCTACCACAAGTTGTTCAGTATCAACATAGGACAAGGATTTGAGAAAAACAGTCAATTTTTTTTTAATTATATTTTTTGTCAATGGATAAATATTTATTTTCTTGTTAATGGTATTATATAGGTTGGAACTAATATGATTGAAATGTCGACTTACCACCGCGGATCTGCAGAGCTGAGTTTTGCAGATTCTGTCAGAGCCTCGTTTCTTTGAAAGGTATTGAGGGTCATAATGCAAAAGAGAATGTTTGCTAAGAACAGTATGTAGTATAAACAGCTGTCTAACTGTAAGGACCTCACATAGTTGATATATATCACATGTCGGGAAACGAATTGGTTTCTTCGCGAGCACTTTTAACACCGATCTCTGAGCCCTCTCTAACCGCATCATTGTTGTCTTGTGGGTACCACCCCAGACTACAATGCAGTACCCGATAACTGACTGAGCAAGAGCGAAATAAATCATTTTGAGACATTGAAAGCTGGCGGACGTCCTAAGTTTTTTAAACAAGTATATCAATCTTCTTACACGGTTCACTATAGAGTTGACCTGTTTTTTCCACGTTAGAAGGTTGTCTACTATAACTCCAAGATATTTTATACTATCGGTCCTTTCAATCTTAGCACAGTTACAGGTACTAGGTAAAGTGTGAGTACAGACATGGGCCCTGATTTCAAATGAAGTTGAGGGTTGACCAAGAATTCCTGGGGTAAAGGGGATAAACTTGGTCTTAGTGATATTTAGCGTAAGAAGATTTGCGTTCAACCAAGTCATAACTATCCTCAAAGCCTTCTCCGCATTCTCTTGAGTTTTAGGCCAATCCTTACCCCAAGTTATAAGAGCTGTGTCGTCCGCATATGTAATGATTTTTGTGTTAGGTAGATGTAACAGACACAGCTCATTAACGTAAATAAGGAAGAGGGTTGGACCTAAGACGCTTCCCTGGGGTACACCAAAAGTTACGTTTTCCTTTCCACTTGTGAAGGTTTCTACTTGGACAACTTGTTTTCGATTCGTCAAGTAGCTTCGGAACAAATTGAGGGCATTTCCACGAATACCAATTTGTTCCAATTTATGAATTAATTTGGGTATAGAAACGGTGTCGAACGCTTTCGATAAGTCCAGGAAAACAGCTAAAGATTTGTGTTTGTTATTAAAATGATTTACTGTGGTATTTGTAAGTTCCAGAGTAGCGTCTGCAGTGGATTTTCCAGCACGGAAGCCGAATTGGTTGTTGCCCAGGATGTTGAGTTTTGCAAGGTATTTCACCAATCTGGCGTTAACGACTTTTTCAAAGATTTTTGAGAGGGTTGTGAGTACGGATATAAGTCTGTAATTAGATCCAGTGTCCTTGTCTCCTCCTTTATGTATAGGGTGAACGACTGCAGTCTTGAAAATATCAGGACAAACCCCTGAGGACAGGCACAGGTTAAATATGTGGACAAGAATTGGGGTAATTGTGTTTTTTATGCCCTTAACAACTGAGGCTGGGATACCATCATATCCAACAGCACATTTATCTTTGAGGCTTAGAATGATACTCTCAACCTCAGCATAGTCCACGGCACACATAACCATTGACTCCACTGGGGCTGGCTTGAGAGGGCTCATCATTTCTGGTATCGAGTTTATGTCTGAACCATTACTTAGGGGTGTGGATTGTGAAATTTTTGATGCGAGATTACTTCCCACATTTGCAAAATAATGATTTATCTTATTAACTGATTGAAGAGGATCGGCCCCACACTTTAATAATTCAGAACACGTTGTGTTGTTCTTGTCCAGATTAGCTATTTGCTTAATTAGTTTCCAGGTTGCTTTTAGATTGTTCCTGGCCTTCTGAAATTCGAAACTCTCAAAGTCGCGTTTTAGTTTTTTCAGCAAGTTATTACAGTAGTTACGATAGCGATTAAATACTATTTTATGAGCTTCATTTTCAGGGTGCTTTTTTAATTTTTTTATAAAGCTTGTCTCTGTGGCGGATACATCTTAAAAGGCCAGGTGTGATCCATGGCTTGACAATCCGCCTTCTACTAGGAATTACAGAAAAATGAGTGTGTAATTTTATGGAAGAAGATAAAAGTGACACGAGAGATTCAGCAGCAAGATTTGCATTATTTGAATGCAGGATTTGAGAAAAGTCTGTATTTTCAATGTCTTCCACCACCTTTTGAATATCAATCTTTTTGAGTGAATGTTTAGGTGCTCTTGCTGCCACGCTCGGGTTGCAGAGCAGAAGAACCGGTGCGTGGTCTGTTATAAGGCTGTCCAATACCAGGGTAGTAGCAGTATGTGGAGATCTGAGCACAACATGGTCGAGGCAGTTCGCTAGTCTTGTGGGAAAAGTATGTGCGGGAAGCATACCGTGTGATGCCAAAATGTTCAAATATTCGTCCGAATTTAGGTCCAAGCTAGACGGTTCTATATTTATGTTAATATCTCCGATTAGTGCCACGGTTTTATAATGTGATAGCTGGTGTAATAGAAGATCTAGACTACTGAAAAATGCCGTGAGATCTTTAAAGGAAGGAGACCAATATAAAGCAATAAGAGCAACCTTGTCCGAAAGTTTGACTACCAGGCAATTTGCATCATTGAATGCAGGACTTTCAATAGAACACTGCAAATCGTTTTTGACATATGCAACTACACCATCATTCTGATTTTTAGCGGAAGAGCCCTGGAATGTATAACCTGTTAAAAGGGGAATATTCGGACATTTACTCAGCCAGCATTCAGATAAGAAAATAATGTCCAAAGTGTAATCAAATCTAGCCAATAATATAAGAAGTTTATCAAAATTACAGTTGATACTTCGGATGTTCACATGAAGGATTTTCAGGTTATTCTGCAGATTTCCGAGATACTTAACCTTTAAGTACACGCGTTCTTTTTGGTAACGTTCCGTCACGCGTGGGGTCCAGCAGTACCCCATAAATATTTGACCCGTATTTTTAAAATTTCTTAATAAAACTAAAACAATTATGATTATAAGGGAAGACATATTATTAAAGTTTAAAAAAATAATTTATTATTCCTTAAAAAGTCAATCTTTTGATAGTGAGAATTTTTTTACAATAATAACAGCTCACACAAAGAGATTTTTTGAAGCCCTAAACTAATGGCCTAAAATTTAATAAAATAATTTGCTTCTGAGTAAATTATTATTTTTTTCTTGAAAAATAGGAACTAAAAACTTCTAATTAAAAGTACAACAAAAAATCATTTGAAAAACATAAAAAATGACAACGCCTCAAAATTACTATTTTTGAGTACTGAGATTGTGTCTAGTCTTATAAATTTTTGCTATTGGAGTCACTAAAATCGTGTGAAATTTATAAAATGGCGTTTCTTGAGAGTTGGCGCCTAATATTTGCTGTTATACAACGCTAACTCTAAGAAAGATGAAAAAATACAAATATATAAATTAAAAATTTATGCTACGTAAAATCACGGGTGGGGTCCACAGGTATCCCCAAGTGAGTAGTATACCTTGTACTTTAGCGGGAGCGTGACATACTTCCACCCATCGATAGCCTCTGCAAAGCATTGAGATTCACTGAGAAGGCGCGATCACAACAAGTTAATTTAAAAAGTTATGGTTAAAAAATAGCGCGTGGGGTCTGGCGAGACCCCACGCGTGATGTTAAAGGTTAATGGTACTCTCAGGCGAGCAAACGAAACTATCAGAGACAGCAACTTTGTCGATTTCAGAACTTATCTTATTTAAGTCATCCATTTTTAATTGATATAAAACAGAGGGAAACAGTTTGATGAGAGAGCGGGAGGGTTATAACAGAGTGCTGAGATAATCTAGAAATGATTATAAAGATACGATCTGCTGTTGCGATATATTGTAAATGCATTATATATGTATAATGAGACATATGTGTTAAGTGGTAGAATAACTCGTAATGTTTGTAACGTAGTTTGTTAAGTAGTGTAAAGTTTGTTTTGTGTGTGGAGAATAGTGATAAAGTGTATACAGGATTGGTAATAATAATTACAAGCGATTCAACATAAGTGACGCAATTTAAACATAAGCATGCGAGCGTAAACATTGGCGAAACAAAAATATGTAACAGTAATAAGGAGATTCGAAACAATCCAGAGGATAGTCATGCTGATTTTAAAATGGAGGAAAGGTCGGCCTCAGTCTTGACTTCGAAGTGTTTGCTTCCCTCTTTCTCGCGGACGAAGATCTTGCCATGTTTGACCCAGCAGAATGTGAAGTCATTAGACTTAGCTGCATCTCGTGCCAAGAAGTATAGTCTCTTTTTCCTAGAAGTTAAGTTTTCTGAGACGTAGATTGGTTTAGCAGGACCACTGATTTTCAGGTGTTCCGTGGTCAACTTGAAACTATTTTTATTATGTTTACGGAATTTTTCCAAAAAATCCTCTTTACGGAGGGCAGTGGTAAAGTCAACTATAATTGTTTTGTTGGCTACATCTTTACTTTTTATGCGGTAAATGTCTTTAATTTCATGTGATTGAATTTGCAGGTTGATCAATTTACCGGTATCTATAATAGTAGACAGCAAGGAAGTCTTAGTTTCTGCTTTGGCGACTGGAATGTTACGAATCTCTAAGCAGGTTGACCTGGAGCTTTGCTCAAAGTTTTCGATTTTTGACTCCAGCTTATCAATGTAGAGCATGTGTTCTCTTCGTTCGGTTTCCAAGGCCTCAACTCGAGAGGTTAGTTCCTCGACTTGGCCGGCCATATGGTCAACACTGTCACGGATCTGATTTGCCATTGAGCAAAGCATTCCATACTTCTCCTCTTGCTGAAGCTTGAACTCGCGAAACATTTTCTTCATTTCGGACATAAAAGTTGATAATGTATTTTCCTCACCTTCGTCTAGGCGTTTGCGCTTTGCAGTCCGGAAGGTTATATCAGGAGAGACGTTATTAGTCGGCGAATCCGTATTTGAGTTGAGGCTAGGTTCAGAAGAGCTGTATGGCATGCTGTGCAAAGGTTGCGGAGTACTAAAAAGCGGCGATGTCGGCTGACCCTTTGGGGTTGGTGGTGGAGAGGAGCGTTGAAGGGGCATTTCGAATTGCCGACAATATAAATCTCCAAAATACAAGGCAGGGGCCCAAACGTTGATATGCGAGATACAGAGCTTTTACTTATTAACTCAAGTATGGGTGTTTGCTACCGACTGATCTGAAGAAACCCGGTTTCTGTCCTATGTTACTTAACCCGAGTCTATCTATTTCTTCCACATATGGCTTCGTTCCCTTCAGCGTTGGCCAGTATGAGATACACAAAACCTTTTTAGGTTGGTGGATTTATGCATATTCATTCATTAAAAAGTACAGAAGAAGATGTATTGAGTTACACTCGGCTGGGGTATGTGATAGAAAAACTTTGCTGGTAGTAAAAACATTAATCCAACAAAATTAAAAATCCAAAAATAAAATCTTCATGTTGGGATCGAACCGCCCGCCGTCCTCCACAAACGCAGTCCCAGCCGTACGCCTCGACGCCAACTGTGTTTACAAAGTTTGTTCGAAATAGACCAACTACTGCTGAATCAAACTGACGGATTTTTTTGCGGAGTAACCTTGCTTTCTCTTTGAAGGTCGAACTCGCACATCACAAAGATCACACGGTAATGTCCACTTTTTATAACGATAAGTTTTAAAATGTTTAAAGTTCACATTTGTCGATATTATTTGGAATATGAGTTCACTCTTACGCAGCTGTGTTCACTAATAAGATATTCACATAATACAAAAGATTTTGGATGTTATATGCTTATTTAGACCACTTTTTTATAATAAAATATACGGAGCGTTTATAAACACGTCTGATCGCGGCGGGGTCACAGCGGGGGGGGTTTAGATTTATCTTACAAAACCAAAAGTCTGACAACAAGCCGTACCAAAAGCCTATCTTTTTACCAAGAACATTAGGTTCAGAAGTTTAAGGAGGAGGAGGTCGTGGCTAAATAATTACAGCCGCACAGGCCGATCTTCCAGGTTAAGCCGCGCTTGCCGAGGTTGGTCTGTGGATGGACAACCATCTGTCATAGCGAGTTTCCTCCGTGCTTCGAAAAGCACGTAAAGCTGTTGGTCCCGGCTGTCATTTGTAGATCTTTGACAGTCGTTACTATTATTCACAAGCTCTAAAAAGTCTGACAGCCATTCTTACCATGGGATATCGTATTACCCAGTTACTGGGTGGAGGAAGTCAGAAAAACATAATTACGAAAAGGCTATATATAGTTAGTTAATGATGTATAATATCACCAATATAGAGGGTTGATTAATAAATGCATCATAAAATTGTTATTGTATCGTAAAAGTATTCTCCTTAATACATAATCGAATCTTTTGACACAGTAGCTGAAAGATTGGGTAACGTGTTGTTGTTTTGGGTCGCGGGATCGATTTTAGCGTACACAGATATCTGCACCAGGTTTGCTTGCTATGTAATATTTTTGTCTTTAAACTAACAGAACTGAAAAAATTCTGGCGTATTTTTACAGCTTTTATTTAATTTCACCTGTCCCGTTGTCTGTGATCAATTCTTGCAAGTTAGACTTGCAAGTTGAACGCGCTAATCTCAGAAACTCCTGGTTGAAATTGACAAATTCTTTTTGTATTGGATAGTGCGTTTATCGAGGCGGGCTATAGACTATACAACATCACGCTATCAAATTTTAAGGTTAAGTCACTATAACCATTTTTAGGGAAATCAAATTTGTTTTAAAGTAATGCATTATTTAATTTTTTTACTAAATTGCGCTTGACATCATTTAATTTCAATGAATATCAGAGATAATATCAAAATAATACCGCAACAAAACAATGACGGGTAGGTACGTCACACTTAAAAATTGAGACAGGGCACAGGGTCATCAATTTGCGAAGAAAAAGTTATCATCATAAATGATTAAATTAGTTAAATTCAAGGTTTTCGCCAACTTCGGGCCATCTCCTTCGTTATTTGGGACAATTCGAGCGGATCAGAACCACAGATAAAGTGCTTGTTGTAATTAGTGATTCGTGTGTAAATAAAGATTATTTGGTTTTAATTGGTGTTAATTAATTTATCCCCGACCAAGCTCGTAACACTATTTTAGGCCAGATTACATTACTTCGTAATTTTCCCTGCAAAAATACCACCACATGGCGGATCCCATTTTGCGTGTTTTAAATGCTGTGGTGTTTTAAAAACTGTGTAAAGGTATGGCCATACTGTCGTTAGGTTTAATAAAAACCTAACGACAGTATGGCCATACCTTTACACAGTTTTTTTTCGTGTCAATATCACGTTTCCTTTTATCGATATAATCAACGTTATTACGACATAGATTGGATTAAATATTATCTTTAAGAAGAATGATGTGCTATATAAATAAAAAAAAGATCTTTTGTCTATCTTGTCTATAATTATGAATTGGGAGGGACCAATTTCCGGAAGGTGATTCGATTTCTATGATGAAAAAGTAATGTGATACATTTAGATTCTTTCTGATGGAACCGTGAAAATACACGGTTCTGTCATGATGACGTATTGTTTTATTTGACGAATCGTCAAAGACGGGTCCTGTGTGAATGAGCCCTTAAGAAGATTAATCTTTTTTTTTGGGTTTAGCGAGCTGTTGTCGCTCAGCAATTGAGTCCTCGCCGCGGTATAGCGGTACCCTGTTTAAACTGTCCTAGCGGGCATTTATCATATAGAGGCGCGGTCAGCTCGAGTCTGGTACTTAATCGGACAGCAAGCTACCCATTGCTAGCCATCCGCAAGCCGGACCGCGATCCCCGACGACGCTCCGACGCAACGTGCGTCTAACGCAGCGACGGCGACGGGGGGGTGAGTTGAAAGATTGCCATGCAAAATACACCCTTCTTTATGCATTATTTGGATATAGGACACGAACAATAAAATCAAATAAACTCCGATTTATCCACGGACATGTAAACACTCGTTGGAACGATAATCAATGTTCAGCTCATAATAGCTTGAATGTAAACAAAAGCTATCGGTTTCCCAGCAAAATGGATTATACAGGGCTTTCTGTTATACAGGGCATGTTTTTATACAGGTGGATCCATTTGAGCAAGTTTAAATAAGCCTTTTGTTAAGCTCTTTTTGTGGTAGAAATGCATGATTTATTGCAGAATGAATTCATATTTTTATAGTTAATTTATGAGTAATAAGACCATACATAGAGATTTCCGATTTGACCGGTTGGAAGCGGCATCCAACGCGATCTTGTGGTTTTCATCAGATAGTTGATCCGGGACGCCAATGTTCAGCAGTGGACGTTTTGCGGCTGATATAATGATGATGATAATTTATTATTATGGAATGCATATAATTAACATTTAAAACCTAATAAGACATCGCGCGAATTTGCTACCATAATCAATAAATAAACAAAACTAATTAATTAATAAAAACGACACGTTTGGCGCGGTGGCTGAGCAATTGGACTGCCGCGCTGTGTGTCGCGGGTTCGATCCCCGCACGGAACAAATATTTGTATGATCTGCAAGTAGTTGTTCCAGGTCTGGGTGTTTGTGTATGTGAGTTTCTATGTTTGTAAACGCACCCACGATACAGAAGAAAATCCTAGTGTGGGGTAAAGTTAAAAAAAAATATTGCTGTGAGTAAAAAAAAATAATTAGTATGCAAAGCTTGCATGTCTGTAAAAGTTAGGGGCTAAATAACAACCAGAATTTAACCTAAGCATTCAAATTTAAACAAAATAATAATATTTTACATGCTCACATGCATAAACAGATGTGCGATAAAACTCCAGACCGTATCGAGGTCAACATTCGAATTTATAGTTTTAATTTTAAAGTTTACGAGTTCAGTACACCCTGTATAACGAGAAACATGTTTGTTCAAGCATTAGCGGTGTAATTTAGCGCTTCAGTAAATATTAACTCGACCCTGTATATAGCGAACTATTAGCGGGGAATCAATAGTTTTATGGTAGAACTTGACTTTTGTGAAATTTCTTCGGTTTTCTTGAAAATAACAAGCGTTTACTGATACGGACAATGAAATGTAAAACAAAAAACGATGATATTTTAGTGTGTTAATTATTCAGGGTGATTGGTAAATCGGTGACATTTGAAAATAAACCTAAATAAGTTTGACATTTCCAAAACAAGCCAGTTTGGACGTCATGTTGTCGGGGTTAAAATTGTGACAAATTGGGTCTAGTATCACCCATTTCAAAGAATTGGATGATACCTTGTTACATAATTATGTAAATTTATGACGGTTTAGATTTTATTTATAAAGCATTTTGTTACTAAATAGGTTTAATATTAAGTAATCTGGGGCTAATCTTTTAACTTCAAAAATTCTACATAATAATATCAGTAAAAATGTATGGCTTGGCTGTTTCGTTGCTTCAGAAACTAAATATTCGCATCAATGTCACGTAGCGAAACGGCGAAGCCATACATTTTTACTGTTATGTAGAATTTGTGAAGTTAGGGTCGGTAGAGTTAGGCCGTGTAGATTCAGAAGTTTGGCTTAACATGAGATCTGATATCTTTTTCACAGGCTAAACATTATGTGGTCGTCTGGCAACATTTCACATGAAATGTTTTTGGTGGGATATGTTATTTGGAAAAAAAATCTCAAAAAATTAATGCAAAAGGGCAGTCAACAAATAAATAGAAATATTTTTCAGTAATCAAATAGGATTTAACTACTACATCTCAAACATTAATTAGTTATTAATTTTTAATCACTGAGAAAAGCGGTTTTATTTTGAAGAACCCAAAGTCAAACTCACATTTAATTTTCATCCCCACATTACGCAGCACTTAAAAACCGAACCTCTACTTCAAACTTTATTAAATCAAAATCCCAATTTTCACCCCGAATAAAAACATAAATCTACTTTTCAACACAATCGTACATAGTGCGAGTCGGACTCACTCACGAAGGGTTCCGTAAGTGTCTGTTGTATGAGAGCCAGGTTTTTCCGGTTTTTATGCTATTGTCAAACAGGTCAGGTGAATCGAATGCCATGCGAACGCGAAGCGAATCCTGTCATATAGAAAAGCGAAAGCGATCCGATAGTCTATGTGACAGGCTTCAAACAATTCCATACATAACAAACAAAAACGCTTCTCTTCGCGTTCGCTTCGCCTGTCTGTTTGACAATAGCTTTAGTGTTTGTTGCTATATCGGCAACAGAAATACAAATCATCGTTTTATTTATAAAAACAGTTAAAAACAAATCGTGTATATTATAGAGAAGCTCTATAAATTTTATTTTGCTCTGTTTTTTTACTGTAAAAGAAATAAATTATGTGAATGTTCTAACTGTCTAACTATCACGATAGCCTGGTGACAAACAGACGGACAGCGAAGTCTTAGTAATTGGTCCCGTTTTACCCTTTGGCTACCGAACCCTAAATATAAACAACAAAATAATAGACATACAATGAAACCCCAAATTCGTCTCCCCAAAAGCAAAAACATTTCCATCTGAAGTGTTCTGGAATCACTTCCAATTTATATGATAATACAATAAAATGTTAATACACACATGTGACTTGTTTTCTGCTGGGAAAATGTTTCTACCATCGAATAAACCTATTTCGCCAGATGACCTGAAGCCCTAGCACGCTTTTCACGTTAAGTGTGACGTAAAGTAAACTAGATTTTGCACGTTAATTCAATGGAAAAGAACAGTTCCTCATTCCAACGAGAGTAAAAAAATCATAAATAACATATAAAAATCTTAAATGTATAATTGTGATAAAGCCTCTGGGCGCCTCTCTCAGCGTCTAAGGAGTGAGGTGTAGAATATCCTCGCTTTCTCGCGTTCCGCCTCTTCCTTCACTAATATAGCTGCTTCGCAGAAGAAGGTGACTGCTTCTCATTCCATCCCGTCCCATAGCATGGCCTCAACCAATGCCGGGCGCGAGAGGACGCCGCCTATCGCCTCCGTGAGGACATGGTGGTGCTCCGACCAAGCAGGGCAGACCTGTACCGCATGATTCAACGCGTCCTCCGGGCGATACTCGCACACCAGTACCCTTAGCACGAGTTTTCACTCTTTTACTTTACAGCGTCTTTCCAGTATTTACAGCGTTTCTTGTATGAAAAAATGGAACAGCGCCTCTGGTGTGCGAAGAAGGAACTAATTTTTTCCTTGAAAATTGTCAATTTGAAGTTGTCAAAGTTTCAGTTTACTTTACGTCTCAAATACTGAAAACTCGTGCTCAGGGTACAGGGCGTTGGTTCCTTTTCAATGAGATACAGGAACCTCCCGAAATAACCGTGTCCGGTGATGACCTGCGTCAGGCGGAAGGTCAGGACGCCATGACACCTATCCAGCCACTCCTCAAAGAGGGGTCTTACCGCCTCGATTACGGCGTGCCCGAGTCACTGCACTTAAACTAGTCAAAATACATCATCATCATCATCAGCCGGAAGACGTCCACTGCTGAACATAGGCCTCCCCCTTAGACCGCCACGCTGAACGACAATTCGCCACTTGCATCCATCGGTTGCCCGCGACCCTCACGATGACGTCGGTCCACCTAGTGGGAGGCCTGCCTACGCTGCGTCTCCCGGTCCGTGGTCGCCACTCGAGAACTTTTCTTCACCATCGGTTGTCAGTTCTACGAGCGATGTGGTCTGCCCATTGCCACTTCAACTTGCAAATTTTATGAGCTATGTCGGTGACTCTGGTTCTTCGCCGAATATCCATGTTCCGGATTTTATCCCGCAAAGAAACTCCGAGCATAGCTCTTTCCATTGCTCGTTGAGTGACTCTTAGTCTCTCTTAAAGGTCAGCAGTTAGTCAAAATACGTCTAACCTTTATTGTATAACCTAAGTCAACCCTATAGCCATTTCAGACACTAACCCGCATGGTACTCTTATAACCTGATCTACATAATTAGAATATCTGTACTTTAAAAGAGACTGTAACCTCAGAGTTTGTTTTGGCTGTTTCTTCTCAGAGTAGTCAGGTACGAAACGCCGGCCTCTTCTAGTTTTATGAAAAGACGTGTAAAAGTGTTGATATAACCTAGTTGCATAAATAAACATCATGTTTCATTTTAGCTCTAGCCTGTGGTTAGTACACTAATAACAATTGCTATGGTCACGACACTCGAGTGCACGAACGTATTAATTGACTTCTTGAATAATTTAACGAGCATTAGACTTGCATTGATGGCTACCGTGCAGACTGGTTGGTTTATTTTACATTACAGAGGTTAAAAACCTGAAGCTCTAGTATGAATTCTACTTACACGTATGTAGGTATTATGACGTAAATTGTATGGAAATGAAAATCGCCTCTAGTGTACGGACGTACGATAATTTTATTGTTTTAAAAAATATTTCAAGTAAATAAGACCAAAATACCGAATTATTATTTACATGACACCGTTTTGAGAACAAATACACTTTACCCATACAATTTTCTTCTCCTACCTTTGGAAGGCCCAAAATGTTTTCCTAAACTAGCGTTATTTGCTTAGAGACTATGTATTTGAAGGTTTATTTCACTTACAATGAACAGTTTACATATTATTCAACGTTTCCATTTTACATGATTTTTTGAATAAATAAACAGGTAAAGCGGTTTCCAATACACGTTTGCATATTAGAGGAATTTTACGAGCTTCGGCGACCTCGATATTATCGACTGTTGTCGGTACAAAGTATTGGAACGAGTGTTTTTAAATGTAGGACTTATTAAATTCAATAAATATTATTTTGAACTACTTTTTAAACGACTTCAAAAAAAAGTAGGTTCTCAGTTCGACCTGTATGTATGTAAAGTGTTCATTAAATTCTGGAGAAGGTTTTAGTATATAACTGTAATCTGTAATGGATATCCCGGGACGTTGCCCGCGTGGATCCGTTTTTGCTTCCTTGGATTGTAGATTTTCAGAAACGATTGTATGTTTGTGCGCGATTATCTCGCGTTTGGTTGAACCGATTTTGATGTGGTTTTCAGAAAAGTGTTCGTTACATTCTGGGGAAGGTTTTAGTATATAACAATAATGGATATTTCTTGAAGTTGCCCGCATAGATCCGTTTTTGTTGCTTACTGGGATTGTAGATTTTCAAGACGCCGATTACCTATATGAAGATTTTTGTTGAATATCTAAACTAAAAAGGGGAAAATAAAAAACTTTTTGAAAAAAAGGTAACCGACTTCAAAACCAAACACAAAAAAGTGTAAAATAACTTTTCTTTCGGAAGTCGGTGGTCATAGTCAATAAAATAAAAAACAAAGCCACCGACTTCCGAAAGAAAAGTTATTTTACACTTTTTTTGTGTTTGGTTTTGAAGTCGGTTCCCTTTTTTTCAAAAAGTTTTTAAATATTATCATTTAACCTTTTTTGTGGTGGAAAGTGATCATTTTATGAGTTCTCCTGTTCTGGGGGGCGCTGAACACGGTAACCCCAGACATTACTGCGACCCTGCCAAGCATTAGGTCTTGATCCCCCTCACTTATACTTACAGCTTCTTGAGGCGCGCGTCGACTCAGCATGTGTTACACTCCGATGACTCAGACTTGGTCCTTGATCAGATGTTGAGCTACATTACTCGCCGTCCGCACGCACGCGCCTGCGGTTATGGTGTTTGCAACTTATCCCGCTATCGTCGACGCCCTGAGCGTCTCGCGTAGCGGTTGGACCGTAAGGAGGAAGATTGCCTCTTTCTCACACGTTCTGACTCCTTCCTTTGATGTTGACTGATTCCCACGCGACTTGTCGCAAGAGATTGTCGATAAAGGATAACGTCGAATGAACGTCAAAAAAAGAACAAAAATATTCCAAACCAAATCGACAAACACCAAAAAATCACACCCTCAATTATTAAACGTCACCCATCAATTGGGAAATTTCCCATTCGCTCCATTTAGAATTTTCCCATTCGGTACGCAATAAATTCCCATTAGGTTAATGACAAAAGAGCGTTGACAATGTCTTTAATTATACCATTAAATGTTTATGGGCGGAACCATTAACTTGATATGAGCATCAACGCTCAACCCTTTGGCTTGTAGGCGATAAATTACTGGTGAATTGGTACAAGTACTTACTGTGGAAGTAAGCTTGTGATTTTTCTTCAAGTTTTAAAATAAACAATGAAATAACAGTGATGAAGACAAAACAAAAATCTGATAATAAAAAAATCAAAAATGTTGAGAATCAGGCCTTTTGAGGATAAGGCTTTTAGAGAATTTGCCATTTTGAGAATTTTCCCTTTTGCGACTGACGGTTGCCATTTTGCGACTTTGACAAAACCTATAAAACATGTGGGGCGCTACACCCATTGAAATCTGCTCTTTCTTTTAGTTGTCATTCTTGACTTTTTTAATAGTAAATATATTTTGACACACGTACTTACCTAATAGAATTAAAATATTCAATTAACTCTAAAGTTAGATTAAAGCCCGAAGAATCGTTTTGTAAAACCAAGTTTAAATTGGCTAGACCAATTTAAACAACTTCGATTTATGAATACTAATGCCTGTACTTGATGAAGCCTAATAAATGGATATGACCAAAAATTAATTAAAGCATTTAAAACTACCCTTAACCTTACAATACTAAAATCCGCGGGAGACGCCCACGGCGACGGACGTCGGCAGAAGATCTTCGGCCACCATAGGCGCGGGCATGCGGACGGCGAGTAATAGGCGACTCGCTGTCCGACCATTGGAGCATGTCCGGATCGACGGCACGAAGTGCTATCAGAAATATGATGTGCCAAAACTATCGGGTAACCGTGACCCCGGAACGTAAAAGGCTATTGAAGGACACCGTGGATTATAGTCAGTACAAGTCTGATATTCCCTAGGTCAAAGATTTACGTTTAGGCCAACCCTAGGTAACTCAAATAATTAATGGCAGAGACAACCCTTAGACAATTATAGCCGCCATTATTTCGTACCATGAAAACTTAATTTACATATTGTATTGTAATGGCCCATTAAATTAATGAGAATACTGCCTTTTACAAGTCATTGGCTTTTATGCTTACTATTACGAATATTTTCGTGAAGGGTTATAGGGCTTTCTATTCAGTAAAACATGGAATAGTACAGAGAGTATTTGAAGGGTTCATTTTGGTTCATGTTTATTAAAATATCTTTCATAATAGCTTAACTAACGTTATAAAGGCGAGAGTAAATTTGTTTGTTACCATTTCACGCTTCAATCACTAAACCGATGCGTTTTATTTCACGCACGCTTCAGCAGCTCTCAGTGTCAGTAGCTCGATCACAAGATTTCAGTATTTTATTTACAGCGTACTTGAAGTATTTACTGCGTTTATTGTGTGGAAAAATGGAACAGCGCCTCTAGTGTACGAAGAAGGAACTATTTTTTTTCCTTGAAATGAATGTCAAAGTTCCAGTTTACGTCACAAAAACTGCAATTTCATGATAAGAAATTGCAGTTTTTGTGATAAGGTCAGCTCAGACCGAGAAGTTACACTGCGCGGACATTTCAATAGAGCTATTCAAAATCCAACTCTATTTCCTACACGAAAAGATACACCTGTCACAACGAACCGCAACGCAGCGCGGCGCCGCGCTTCATTTTAGTAGCGACTTATTAGACGATTTTAATAGCGATAACTTTATGTACTACACGAAAAGATACACATTTGAAGTATCGTTACGTCACGTCTCGTTGTGATCTGACCGTAATGGTAGCCATACACCATACTGCATATTGTCCAATCGGCATGACGCTGCCGATTGGATCAGTTAGAATTGACCGTGTGTGGGCGTGGAATCCGTCAAATTGGCATGACAGTTAAATTTGATAGGCTTGATAATGCCGATTTGATCCTTCTGATTGGATCAAATCGGCATGATCATTCTTCAAATCGGCAGCAGTGATGCCATATTAGCAACTTTATAGCTAAATCTAGCTATAAAGTTGCTAAGTTGGCATCACTGCTGCCGATTTGAAGTTTGATCAAATCGATCGTCATGCCGATTGGACGATAGGCAGTATGGTGTATATGGACGAACTGCCAATTTGATTCAATCGGCAGCGTCATGCCAATTGTACGGCAGTATGGTGTATGGCTACTATAAGGCCTCCGGTACACTTTATGTCACACACGAGTTCATTAAAACAAATAAACATCAATACAAGTTCAAGATGAACGTACAAAGTACATCAAAGACATTGCCTAACAACGTTGTAGATTTCAAAACGAAATAAAATCCGAAGTTTGTTCAAAAAGGCTAATGAAGAAAAATGTTCCTTTTGTAATGTAAATTCTATTGTTAGAATAACTGTTGCAAAGTTAAATAGTTTCGTTCAAAAACGTGATTAAATTAGCCTTAATTGTGTGTAAAAAGACTTCACGGATTACTTGAAGTTTCTTCGATAACGTTCAGTAATTTATACATTTTAAATAAAATAAAATAAACAAAAGAACTTTTCGAATAAAATGCCGAATGAACCACCATTTTCGTATTTATTTAAGAGTACTTTTGAAAGTAACAGACTTAGCGATAACATTTAGATTTATTAGCAACACTTTAAAATAATCTTAATAAATCTTTGAAATATTTTAAACAAAATGGTCGTACTTGAATTTATTGCCAGACTCTAGATAATCCACACAAAATAATCAGGACTAATCCATTGAATCAGCTTTCGTTTTTTTTAGTTCAATTTTATATTGCATCAACCCTGTTATCCCAGAACGGATGGGCAGAGATGTATCTTTCTTCAGGGGGAATTAATATTTTTTATTTTTATTTGAAAAATAAAATTACTTCCTCGTTCGTTTACACTACACTAAAGCGCTGTGCTGGGACCTCGTCACTTAGAAATGAGTGGTAAAACAATTTGTTTAAAGGTAATATGGTATTGTTTTCAGCTACTTAATACCTAATTTTAAATTAGCAGACAGTCAAAAAGCAATCTAACGAGACCAAACCTAAAATTAAACTATTACCAGCATTAATTATTTTCTGATTACTCCTTTAAACCCTTTAATTAATGTATAATTACATTATGCTGTGTAGGTGTAAACCCACGTTAACAAAAAGGTAAAATTAAAACAAAGTTTTGAACATGCATGCGTGTATATTATAAGTATTTTAATTAACGACCTTTTAAAAATTATAATATTATTTATTTTGAAAGTGGGCGATGCAGGGCTTATTAAAACATGGGGCAAAACTAGGTAATATGCCCTTTTTTACCTGGTAAAATCATCAAACGAGTCTTCCCACCCAGGGCACGATGGAAGGGACTGTCAGACTTGTACTGACTAAAATCCACGGTGTCCTTCAATAGCTTTACTTTACGTTCTCGCGTTTTATAGTCCCGCGATCCCGGCAGGCTTTGGCCTTCTAGAAGAGGGCCCCGTCATATTGCTGACAGTTCATTGAGGCGCTCGGGGAACACGACGTTCCGTCGACCCGGGCATGGTCCATGATCAGACAGCGACACAATTATCCCTAGATTAATCTTATATCCCAAACCTCTAATAATATTTAACCATGTATTAAGACGCCACCGTACCGTCTTAAGAAGAAAATGGATATAAAGTGTCTTACCACCCTGGCAGTAAGCCAAGACAATAAAGGATGTAACACACTCTCACAATTCTGAGCATGCGACGCAATCTGCGAGGGAGTTGGCACTTGTGCTATAAAATATGTAGCAGATATAGGAATGTGCCCAATTCTAACAGAATGTTGATTTATGGATTTGGGGTCAAAGATTATGACGACTATTTCGGAAACAGATATTAAGATCCGATCGAAATAGGATTTTCAGCAGAAATCGAAACTGAACCTACGGCCTTGCTCCCAATTTTTATTGAAACATAAATTTTGAGTAAAAACTTAAATATTTTACTGGAAGATCTACTCTTGTAGAGACTATCTAAAGTAGTTTTTTTTAGTTAAGTGACGTTATCTAGGTGTAGAATAGGCAAGATCACAGGCGCTATTTTTATCAGACTAGCTTCAACAGTTTTTGTTTGATCTTATCAGACACACATCCAAAAAAATATCAAGTGTCCTTTATCAAAAATATTTCCGTCACACTTAATGCCAATAAAGACAATTTCCTTTCTTTCTTTCTTTCTTTGCACAGTTCCTTTAAAATTTAAGAAATCACTTTCACAGAAGTATTAAGAAAGATAATTAAAAATAAAAAAAACATTCCACAAATCACATCAAAATCCCTCACCAAATCCTCTCAAAATCCGTTTATCAACAGATAAAACCAAGTGATCTAGGGCTTCCATAAATCATTGTTAACGCACTATCTATCCCAGTTTATGAGCTTGTTGTCTCAACGACTGTTACCTGGAGTGACAAACGCTTTCCATTCCTGGCGTTAAGCCAAGATATCAAGCTATCACTTGCTTTTACACATTGGGTCCAACGTTGGCTCTAACGGGGCGGTTCTCGACTTTGATTTGACATTAGTTACTTTGTAAGTACTTGAATTCCCCACTAGCAGTGCGTCGTGGCGTGTTATAAACATTTCTTTATCATCATTATCATATCAGCCGTAAGACGTCCACTACTGAAAACATAGGCCTTCCCTATAGACTTTTAATAGGACCGGTTGGCATCCAACGTGATCCTGTGGTCTTCATAAGATCGTCTATCCATCTTGTAGGTGGACGTTGCGTGGCCTTCATTCGAGAACCTTACGGCCTGTAGGCCATCAGTTCTGCGTGCTAATTTGCTAATTCGTTGGGCTATGTCGGTAACTTTAGTTCGTCTACGAATCTCCTAATATTTCTGAGTCTATCGCGCAAAGACACTCCGAGCATAGCCCTCTCCATAGCTCGTTGGACTATCTTGAGCTTACTAATGACTCCTATATTAAGAGAACACATTTTGGCGCCATAAGTCATCACTTGTAACAAACATTGAACACGACGCGCCGTCGACCCGGGCATGTGATGGTCCATGATCAGATGGCAAGTCACCCTTTACTTGCCGTCCGCATTCTCGCGGTTTCAATGAATGTATTGTTCATTGGTTACCCATGCTTTCCCCACCTCTTATAGATCCAAACTTAGAGTCGTGCGACATGAGCCTCAATAAAAAATATCTCTATGTTGGATAGAGCATTGGCCATTGGTTCCAACATTGGCCAAGTTGCTAAAAACATGAGGAGGCGTCGTAAAGGATTAGCACACAAGCGCTTTGAGAAGCCGCCGTAATTAGCAGAGATTTATTTCTAAAGCCATTTGTCTGGAGGTGTAAAACCTTTGTAGACATTGTTAAAAGAAACCTTAGTGATTAGACCGACCATTGTGTCACGCTATTTAAAAGATATTGTGAACAAGCTTTTACTCAAAAAAATTTGTCCGAAAGATCGATCAAAAAATATTTGACTCGAATTTTTTTTTGTTACGTTCTCCAAAATTGACGAAGATACGACGCTTCTAAAAATCAGAAACGTCACTCGGTTGGCGTATTAATTTTACAGGCCTTATGACGTCACAAGCTCCAACTCTCGATCCCGTCAATATTCAATTATTTAAAATAAAAACACAAAAATACGTGTCCATTACTTCTCAACACTTTATCTGACGGACAAAAGAGATTTTCAATTTAATTAAGCAGTAAACTACCCTATTGGATATATGGCTGTAATTTGTATGGTGTGTAATAGTAAATAGATATTCTATCTACTATATTGGAAAAAAGATGAACAAAAGGTCCGGACTATACGTAAATGAATCCACAAAGAAAAGATAGATCTAAATATTCTTACTACAAATTCATAACATTATTTACTTACCATCTCTAAAAACTTTAAAAAGCTCAAAATCTTCAAACAATTCCTTTTCGGGGTCACCTTGAGTATAGGTAAGTACGCCGTGACAAACAATTGTAATTTATCTGAATGTCTGGCCTTGTCCGACATTTTGTTAGTCTGTATTATATTTTAGTGGTAAACCTTCGTGTATTCTCTTCGTCACTCAAATAAAATTACTTTGTTTTTCTTAAGGTTTTGTCTTTATTTCACGTGGCCATGACGTCTTAAAGCAAGAGTGAGAGTTCACTATGGAACGAGATGGCGCTAGACGACTTGTATAGTTCCGTCTCTTTTCCACAGTGGAAATAGTCTCGCATGAAGACGTCATGGTAGGCCCCCAGGTACATAACGTCAACGTTTATTAAGCCTATATCATGCCCCGCGGTGGTGGACGCCCACAGCGACGGACGTCGCAAGACGATCTCCGGCCACCGTAGGCGCGGGCATGCGGGCGGCGAGTAAAGGGTAACTCGCTGCCCGACCATGGACCATGCCCGGTCGACGGCGCGTTGTGTTCCACGCGCGCCTCAAAGAGCGTCAGCATAATGACGGGGCCCCCTCTCTAGAGGGCCAAAGCCTGCCGGGGTCGCGGGACTTATCTCTTGAAGGACACCGTGGATTTTAGTCAGTGCAAGTCTGATAGTCCCTCCCGCCCTGCCCGGGGTGGGAGGACTCATTTAATGATTTTACCACGCTAAAAAAAGGCCTTTATCATGCGCCGTCCACTGCTAAAATAATGAAAGTCTCCTCAAAAAGCGCCCAGCATTCTGATCTTCTGGGCATCCATACACATCCTCTTGTCTTCTTCAAATCATCTATCCATGCGCCCCAGGGCGTCCCACACTTCGCGGTTATTACTCTACCACATGTCTGCTCCATCGAACGTCTGTTCCGCTACAGACGTGGCCGGCCCACCTCCACTTTAGCATGCTAATTCTGGCATGCAGATGGCGAGTAATGGGTTGCTCGATTTAACTCGCTGTCCGATCATGGACCATGACCGGGTCGACGACGGCGCGCCGTGTTCCACGCGCCTTTGAGGGTGAAACGTAAAGGAGTACTTAAGAATCACCATGGATTTTAGTAAGTACGAGTCTAACAGTCCCTCCCGTCCTGCTCACTCATTTGATGATTTTACCACGTATAAAGAAAAGACCAATTTCTGCTCCATCGACCGTCTATTCGCCTACAGACATGGCCGGCCCACTTTCACTTCAACATGCTAATTCTACGCGCAATATCGCTTACGCGACGCGCTGATATTACGCATCACTACTAGGACATGATATACAGTCAATAGCACGTAAGGGTAAAAGAATCCTATGTTTTAAATTCTCGTTACGGTTACAAAAAAGAATACAAAATAATTTTTACCAAATAATTGTATATTCGCATCCGATCATCATCAAGATAATTCAATACAAAACATCGAATCGATGTGTCCAATTTAATAAATCGATTTCCGACCCAAATATTAATGCATCCCACGGGTAACGGGATCCGTTCCAATTTATTTGTTCGATTACAAATTAAATATTTAAATACGGCGGTGGAATCGAAATTCAGAGTAACAAACTTTGATTATCTTCATTATTTGGTATCCATTTTGTATTTAATGATAAATTCCCATTTGCACCATCTATTGGGAAACTAATATTAAATTAATGGGAATTTTCCTGTTGTCTGGTTTTAATTTTCATGTACGGTTTTCGCGGTGGTAAAGTGATTGAATTGAAAAGCTGCCAGCACGGAACAGGTATTTGTGTGACCTATAAGAAGTTTTTCTGGGTCTGGGTTAACGCATCCACGCTACAGGAGAAATAGCTAGAGTGGGGCAACAAATATAGGGTGTTAAAAAATCAACTGCAGGAATTTCGTGTGTGTACTCGGTATCAAAAACCAAGGACATTCCAAAAAAAATTTTTTTTTCGACCTTATTTTTTCAAAAAAAAAATTTTTTTAATTTTTTTATCAATTTTTTTTTTTTTTAAGCATTTTTCTTTTGGCCAACAAAATAAGTTATTTGTAAGTATTTCGACAAATTGCCAGTCCAAAGTCTGCAAAATGTGACGGGAAAGTTGGAATCAGCTGTGAACGCTACATACGGGTGAACGACCTCAAATAAAGAGCAATCAAATTCATTAATATGGTCAAAAAAATGCTTAAAAAAAAATTTTTTTTAAAAAATTCTCGAAAAAAAAAATATTTTTGGAATGTACTTGGTTTTTGATACCGAGTACACACACGAAATTCCTGCAGTTGATTTTTTAACACCTTATATAATGGTTCAGTTTATTTTTTCGAGTCTGACAGTATATTCTCATGGTGGAGTATAATATACTGTCAGACTCGTACCAACTAAACCCACCCTGTTTCTTCAATTCCCCTTTGTGTTCCAGGAACCGTGGTAGCCTCTGTCATAATAATATTTTACAGCTTATGTCACAATAATATTTTGAATCTTCCAATCTCTCTTCTATGCAGTTGCAACGTCAGTATTATTCTGCAAATAAAACTGAAGTTTTCAAGAGTATCGAAAGTCGATAGGAACGAAGCGACGACAGAGTAAACAAAACAAATAAAAAAATAAGTGTAGGATTGCGGAACAATACGAGAAATCTTCGAGAAGTGTTCTTGAAAATATGGAGCTATTTTTTTTTCTATACTATTATTTTAGCGATTTATGAAAAAGCTAGCCTCTGGTAAATATTCTATTTCAAGTTTTTACACTGTACAAGTAATGTTTGCCTTTAAAGCTTTTTTTTATCGTGGTAAAATCATCAAATGAGTCCTCCCACCCAGGGCAAAGCGGGAGGGACTTTCAGACTTGTACTGGCTAAAATCCACGGTGTCCTTCATTAGCCCTTTACGTTCCAGGGTCACTACACTCAGCGGGCCTACAACGCTCTTCGCATACAGTACAATAACGCCTTTAGGATTCTGTTGAGGCTCCCTCGATTCTGCAGCGCATCGGGCATGTTTGCGGTCGCAAGAGTTGATGACTTTTATGCCATTATGCGTAAGAAAACAGCTTCTCTGATGCGGAGGATTCGTGGGAGCGCCAACGGAATCCTAAGAATGATCTCTGAGAGACCAGAGTCTGCAGTGCTGGGTAGGCTTATTCGGCTACATGTGAATAGATAATAATTTATATAGAGAAGTATTTCTTGATTATAATTGAAAGAATGATAATATTGATTTGTATTTTTTGACATTATGGTATTATTTTTGTATTGTGTTTGTGATTAATGACTAACATAGTTTTAAGACCTTTGTAACTAACAATATATGGACAAAATTAAGTCTGAATTAAATAAATAATAATATAATAATAATAAGTCCCGCGACCCCGGCCGGCTTTGGCTCTCTAGAGAGGGGCCCCGTCATCTTGCTGACGCTCTTTGAGGCGCGCGTGGAACACAACGCACCGTCGACCCGGGCATGGTCCATGATCAGACAGCGAGTCACCCATTACTCGCCGCACGCATACCCGCGCCTACGGTGGCCGGACATCATCTTGCGACGACCGACGCCGTGGGCGTCTACCACTGCGACTGGGGCGGAGGGAGGACGCTGTCCTCTCCCTCTCACGGCCCGCCTCCTGCATCGTCTTTTATAACTGCTACGCAGTAGGAGGCGACCGCTTCCCACTCCATTTTGCCTTTAAAGCTAAAGAATTTGTTTTGAAGAACGCGCTAATCTCAAAAACTTTAACGGCATGATTGGCGCTGCAGCGGCTGAGCGATTGGACTTCTGCGCTGTGTGTCGCGGGTTCGATTCCCGCACGGAGCAAATATTTGTATGAGCTACAAGTAGTTGTTGCGGGTCTGGGTGTTTGTGTATGTGAGTTTATATGTTTGTAAACGCACCCACGATACTGAAGAAATTCCTAGTGTGGGGCAACGTTATTCAAAAAAAAAACTACTACTACTTCGAATTTAAAGATATTTCTGCGTTGCATAGTCCATTCATAGAGGAAGGTTATTTACTATATAAAAATAAGTCGGGTTTTCCTTCCTGACGCTATAACTCCAGAACGCACGAACCGATTTCCACGGTTTTGCATTCGTTGGAAAGGTCTCGGGCTCAGTGAGGTTTATATAGCAAAGAAAATTCAGGAAAAAAATCTTCTTCTTTTAATCACCAAACGAAATGTTACATAAAACGAAGCCATCTGGTGGCGAAACGGAGTTCGACGGGTTTGCTAGTAGGCTATATAACAACATGCTATGACCAATATAGTAACCATGCTGCGGTGATGAAACAAACCTTAACTCCTTTTTAGAAAATTACTGTGATTTCGCAGTAATTCACAAACAAATTAGAATGTCCATTACGAGAACCATTACCAAAATACAGTTTGAATACCTCACCTGGTATTTTAGTAATTTAAACTTTTGTATACTAGGCCATAGACACTAAATTGCTACTAAAAGGTTACCACAGACAATATACGATGCTGTAGAACTACTCACAGGCAGGATTTCAATTGAGTTAGGCAGAACCATCGGAGCTTTTACACTGAAAGCACCTATGTCAAAATAGCCTTTTAAAAGCCTTATAAATAAAGGGATTTGAAGGTTTTGGCCCTATCGGTAGGCCGCCATTTTGTTTTTTTTTCAGAATTGGGGTGCATAACAAAAGTTGTATATTTAGACAGAGGATACTTAGACATACAAAAAATATAAAAAAAAAACACAATATCCAAACTAAAGCGTCAGGTTTTAGAGTTATTCGCCGAAATATAAGTCTTAAACTGAACCTTGGAGAAACAACTTTTGTCTATTTTCTTCCTGAAGGTATGTGTATTGAATTATGACAACATAATTCCATATTTTACGTTACCATTAAAATCAAGAAATAAAATACGGAAAATATACAGCCCTAATTTTGTGTTGTAGACAAATTGATTGACAAATGAATGCTTTGGCAAGCTGGCATGTGTTGTCAAACGGAGAGTAAAATACAAGGTTAAAATATCGCCCAAAATATTGTATTGCATCTGAATGGAGTGAAAACATGCAATCGTATGTAAGTGAACTATTTCTAAAAGAATTTTTATAATGTCATATTTTGGATGGGCGCTGACAATCGTATTTGAAGTTTTTCGACATAATTTGTGCTGTCGATGTTAAAAGTTTCTGCCAAAAACTGTGTCAAAGAAACATATTTTCTCATTCTTTTTCTTTTACGCTTTATCAATAGTTTTATAGAGCTTTCACTCTTACTTTAGCTTTTATTACGGCTATTTGCGACTTATAAGTAAATCTCACACATCACTCATTTCCATCGCGTCATACCACGCTAAAAAAAATCATATTCATGCAATCTCTTTCAAGAGCGATGTCATTTGAGCGTTGTCATATTTGTGAAAAAAACTTTTGTATATACGAGTATCTTGATATTACTGGTCATGCAAACAGGCAAAAAGTAACGTAACGTAGTACATGCCTCTGACGTCAGCGTCAAGTCATCATCCGCCTAGCCTTTTCCCAACTATATTGTGGTCGGCTTCCAGTCGAACCAGATGCAGCTGAATATCAGTATTTTACATGGAGCGACTAGCGGGTAATACGATACCCCATGGTAAGACTGGTTGTGACTAAACAGTAACATAATGTATATTCATTATGCTAGGCGGACGTACGGGACCAATATTAGCGTGACTGGAGTTCAAGCTTTACTTTCAGGAACCATGTCAACTTCCAAATTGTACTCTTCCAAAAACATGCCACAGTCAACTTTCAACCTTGGAGTACAGAGAAAAAGACGAAATTCATGTGTCAAAAGAAAAAGGCCGTACCATACAAGCTACTTATACTTTCATCAAAAGAAAAGTTTTAAGCATCCAGTAATGATGCTTTTAATTAACTGTCTCAGTTGGATGCTCGTTAAGAAGACGTCTTTTTGGTGGGATGTAATTTAAAAGTACCTACATGTACTTTCAGTACTGAGTCTAGTAATGTGAGGCACTGACCGTACTAACGACAAAAATTAATCTACATACAAAGGATCAATTTAACCTGATCAGAGAAAATCAATCTACCAACGATAAATGAAAATTGACAATCAATCCAAGGATCAACCACTTAAAAGAAAGGTCAACCAATCCGATTCACAGCCATTTATCCCTCAAATCTCCAAGATCAAGGTCAAACCTTTTCTCCGACTACAAAAAAGATTACAATAATGCTATCTTTACTTTAATCCAATTGGAAAAGATTGCGCTCACTGTATCGATGTTCTGAAAATCTGATTGGCTTAATCGTTGGGCAATGGAACAGTGTAACAGGGTAAACGAAGGACATAATCAAAAATGATAGAAGGCATAAATTTTTCAATTACAAATTCAAAAGTTTCTGAGGACGCATTAAAATTTAGACGAATTTTAGTACACAGATTATTATTTCTAACCTGGATTTTGAAAGCTAAGGGCTTTTAACTATCATAATAATTTAAATATAGACAGAGTGAATTAAAATGACTAAAATATTCTCCACTTCTAAATTCATAGCAAATGAAGGAAATATTATGCTCACATGGTAAGAAAATGTGACCAACTATTAACTAATTTATTTAATGAATAAACTTGTCAATTACACTCGAGAGCAATGAATCCGGGTCACTTAAAGAATCCTAAAAATCTCGGAAACTAAAAATGCTAGGTTAATGCAATAAATTGTATTTAATAGACAATGTAATACTCCTTAAATGAAGGTATTAAAACTTCTTAGTTATTGTAAAGTTATATCATAAAAAAATCAAATTTGAAAAAGGGCCACTTTCGAAGATGGAACTACGAAATTACAGCATTTGGTTTTGCTTTTGTTTGTAATCTGCCATTTATGTGGGTACATAAACCATGTTGATAGTGCTCTATATTCATTATTCAAGCAAGAAATTATGTCGCTTACGCCTGAAGAATGCACCAGAATACTTACAATGCTGGAAACCGGCCGGAGTCAGCGCGATACAGCCAGGACTGTCGGTGTGTCGCTGTCAACAGTACAAAGAGTTTTCCGACGTTACGAAGAAACTGGTTCTAACCTACGCAGACCAGGAACGGGCAGAACCAGGTGTACCACAGCACGAGAAGACCGATACTTGGTGAACACCATGCTTCGAAATCGCTTTCTCACAGGAACTGAACTCACCAATCAGTTTCGACGCCTCGGAGGAAGTAACCCAAGTGCATGGACAGTAAGACGTCGGCTTGCTGAATCTAACTTAAAACCCCTTAGAGCTGCAAACGGCCCTAAACTGGAGCGTGGGCATCGTATTCCAAGACTAAGATATGCCCAGAGCCACGTAAATTGGAGTATTGAAGATTGGTCAAAAGTTATGTTCTCCGACGAATCAAAATTTATGCTCTACAAGCACGATGGAAGACACAGAGTGTATCGAAGACCAGGGGAAAGATTCAAGCAAGCATGCATCGAAGAAAAAGTAGCCTACGGTGGTGGGTCTGTACTTGTGTGGGCCGGAATTTCTTCTGAAAGTCGCACAGAGCTGGTGATCATAGAAAACGGCTCTTTAACTAGCGTAAGGTATGTGGAAGAAATCCTCAATGATCACGTTGGTCCATTTATGGTCAATTTAGGTGAGGATGCTATATTTATGCATGACAATGCCCGACCTCATACAGGTAGGATTGTGAATGACTACCTTCAAGAGATGAACATTACTCGTATGGAGTGGCCAGCTCGCAGCCCGGATATCAACCCGATCGAGCATGCTTGGGACGAGCTAGGCAGATGCGTAAAACAACGAAACCCTCCCCCAATCACGCTTCGTGAGCTCAAAATTGCTCTCACAGAGGAATGGGAGAATATTCCCCAAAATCGTATAAGGAACTTGGTGTACAGCATGCCAAACCGCGTAACCGCAGTAATGGAAGCACGAGGAGGCAATACGAAGTATTAAAATTCAAGAAAATCGTAATAAAGTTTGTTTTAAGGAGAGATCAGCAGTTTTTTTCTTTATGGAATTTTGTGTTAATAAAATGTATGGTGACTCATATTTTTTTTACTTTCATTTAAGGAGTATTACATTGTCTATTAAATACAATTTATTGCATTAACCTATCATTTTTAGTTTCCGAGATTTTTAACATTCTTTAAGTGACCCGGATTCATTGCTCTCGAGTGTAGTATCAAAGTTTGAGTATGAAAAGGGGGTTGATTCCAAAGGTTCGTCTGGTTTCCTGTCAGTAATTTATTAGAGTGAAACAGACAGTGTAATTACTTAAAAATATAATTTTTCGTCTCCAAAATGTCCCAAGTCTAACCAGTCACCCTATATACCACTAAATCCCTTATAAATTTTAATTCAACTATTATAGGGTTCGAAAAAAGCTTTTCCAATAGCCCATCGTAATTCCTGCGAAGGTAATTTTTGGTACTGGAGGCTTAAGGGATAGAAAAACAGCGAGGTTGAAGCAATAGGTATAATTTTGGGTGGAATATTTGCATATTCTATTAGGACTTATGGAAAGTTGGTTCAATAAAGTAAAGGGAACGTTAGTTTGGTTGTGAAAGTCAAAGGTCAAATTTCCTTGACCTTGACCTTCGATTTCATTAAGTACACGGATAACTTTAGAATATTAAGGGAACTGTGAGACGAGTAAGTTTCTTACAAAATAAATGTTGTATAATTTTATTCTAAATGCAAAACAGTGTGAATATGTAAAATCTTGTGTCAAGTTGGCTGGCTTTCTAAGCTGTTTTCAAAATATCCACAACGTTACTTTTTTAAGCAAAAATGGCGACAAAAATAGAAATGGTAAACAGAAAACTATTTTTTTTATGCCAGTCGGGGGACAGTTCTGTAGAAATATTATAATGGTTCCTTCGATTGCAATAAAAAAATTAGTTTTACACGAGTTCTGGGTTGCTGTGTATGTGACTTTCTATGTTTATAAACGCACCCACGGTCTAAGGGGGAGGCCTATGTTCAGCAGTGGACGTCTTCCGGCTGATGATGATGATGATGAAACGCACCCACGACACAGGAGAAATCCCTAGTGTTGGTTTCGTTGGGGCGTTTCATTGAGGAGTCGTGTAAAAATAAAAAGCGCCTCAGACTTGCACCACCCACCTCTCGGTCGGTGCCCTTATCAATTTTTATGAGGTGTTCAAATCCTGGAGTAATGTCTGGGGTCTCCTTCAATATGGTCCTCATGTCAGGGTCAGACAGTGATGGGTAAACAGTAAATATTTTTTGGTATTCTGTTGTAAACTGGCCAGTTTTATCTTGATGTTCATCGGGACAAATTGGATTGGCATTTATTTATTATTTACTAGCTGACCCGGCAAACTTTGTACTGCATAGTTAACGATGTCGTTGATTCAGTTTTTGGCTTGCCTACGCTGTGTCTTTCGCTTCGTGGTCACCCCTCGAGAACTTTTCGTCCTCATCGGTCATCAGTTCTCCGAGCGATGTGGCCTGCCTATTGCTACTTCACCGTGTAACTTTTAAGAGCTTTATCAATGACTCTGTTTCATCGGCAAATATGTTGTTCCATATTTTATCCCGAAAATAAACTCCTAGCATAGCTCTTTGAATTGCTCGTTGAGTGCCTCTTAGTCTCTCTACAAGTCCAGCAGTCAACGATCACATCTCAGAGCCATAATGTCACCACTGGCAACACATACATTTTTTTTTGCGTGGTAAAATCATCAAATGAGTCCTCCCACCCATGGCAGGGCAGTAGGGTCTGTCAGACTTGTACTGACTAAAATCCACGGTGTCCTTCAATAGCTCTTTACGCTCCGGGGTCACGGTAGCTCGTAAGTCCCGCGACCCCGGCAGGCTTTGTCCCTCTAAGGCGGGCCCCTGTGTTTACACTCTTTGAGGCGCGCGAGGAACGCACGAACCGGGCATAGTCCATGATCGGACAGCTAGTCGCCCATTACTCGCCGCCCGCAATGGCAACACACACTGGTTAAACACCCTAGTCTTAATGCACTGTGGGATTCTCGATGAGAAGATTTCACGTACGCCTTGACCTTTCTGAAGGTCCTAAGCAATAAGGTCAGACATAGACATTATTGGAGCCGTTGACATTTGAATAATATTTCAATAAAATTGAAATTGATTTCAAATCTTTATTATTTTAATGAAAAAAAATGTCTTGTTGTACAGTACGTACAGTGAAAGTATTTTTTTCAGGACTTAAATACGATACAATTCTAGAGTAAATATTTAAAAAAAAAAACGTTTCCCCACACTAGGTTTTTCTCCTGTATTGTGGGTGCGTTTTCAAACATATAAACTCACATACACAAACACCCAGACGAAACAACTACCGGCAAGCTATACAAATAGGTAGTTGTTCCGTGCGGAGATCGAACCCGCGACATGCTGATCCGCCACTGCGGCAACCGTGTTGTCATACTTCAATTCAGCACCTTGTATATTGCGCAACTTATATCTTATATTGTGATTAAAAAATTTAACTCATTTTCCCTTATTTTTACCCGACTACGGCAAAGCCAAAAGGAGGGTTATGATATTGACCGGTATATATGTATGTATGTTTGTATGTATGTATGTATGTTTGTCTGTTCCCTCATAACTTCTAAACTACTTATCACTACTCAGTCTCAGTTGTCCGCTGGTTATAGCGTAGGTGACGTGTCACCAAATCCAATATGGCGCCCTCTAGGGGATGAAAAGTCGTAACCGGAAAAAAAAAATCGTACAGTATCGACATGGGTATCAAATTAAAGGGCTTGATAAGCACATTTGAAATATTGTATAAACATTATATAGCTTTTACTAGCTACTTAGCCCGTTTCTAACAGTGTCAACATGGGTATCAACAATGAAAAGGCTTAATGAGTACATTTGAAATTCACTTGCTACTTTGCTTTTATTATTATATCACATATTATTAATAATATAACCCCAAAATGGTGTAAATAAAAAATAAGTTAAAAATAATTAAAACCCGACTACGAAAAAAACGCGCACTGACCGATATTGTGCTAGCCGTGGTCGTATGCCACCTGCGGTTGTATCACACAATCATTATTGGTTAGGTTTTTTTCGTAGTCAGGGTTTAGTTATTTTTAACTTATTTTCTTGCTTTGCTGTACAGTAATCAAGTCAAATAAATTACCCTACCCTCTACAACTCTATTAAAATAATTACCAGAGAATGCGACAAAAAGAAAGTGCCAAGAATTCCGTTTTAAATTTTAAGGGTAAAGTAAAACATTCGTATAGCATTTTTCACACAAAACTGCAAGCGAAATTTACATTTAAATTGTTACGAGATTTTTCGGAATTTCACTGTGGCGTGCTAATTCTTTGTGTCATTTTGGTGGAATAAAATAGTGGTTGGAATAAATTAAAAAAAAAAAAAACCGACTACAAAAAAACCTCTCCTTTCGGAAGTCGGTAGCTATGTTTTTTAATTCATAGACTTTTCTTACATGTGCAGTAGAATTTTGTAATCCGTCGTACCGATTATAACATCGTCAAAGTATAAGAGAAAAATGCTCATAAAATAAAAATAACTTAACCAAACTGGAATTTTTTTCAACAATAACAACAACAGAATCACATAAATATTCTTATAAAAACAAAATAGTCTTTTAATCGCTAATAACTACGAGTTTTTTCTTTTAAACAAGGCTGTTTTTTGTGCCCTTTACATAGAACTATGTAGGTCAGAACACCCACTGTGCGAGTATACACAGGAACACACATGGAAAATACGACGCAAATGCAAATGTCACATTGTATCGCCTAAGGTCATCGCACAGTTATGAGCCTACAACACTGGTACTATTATGAGTTTCTCTGTTATTTTTAACAGATCGTCCCTAAGGTTTCATCTCTAGACCAAAATTCATCAAAATAGGCGTAATTTGACGTGAAAATTTAAGGTAAAAGTTCTCATTTACCTTACTCCACAAAAACGTGAATGGTTAGACAATTTAATAATGAACATTATGTTTTTATTTTTTTCAAAAAACGTATATTTGATTTTATAATGATTTTATTCTAAATTCCGGGCATATTTTTTCCGCGCGGGGTAGGTTATTTGTATGGCGCGAGGTCTTAAGGTTATTTTGCTCATGGAAGCGCCCTTAATGCCAAGGTAAAGGTTGTCTTCACATCTGAGCCATTTGGGGAGTCATAACCCCCAGTAATGAGTTGCACAACACGAGGAGAATTAGTAGGAAAGCGGGCCCAATGCATAGCTTACAAATGTGCTATGAACTTACGTTTACTACCCACAAACACTGACCTTTGCCGTGGCGTGCGTTTCATTTCGGCCAATCGTCAAATCTGCTGTCAGCCGTGATTGACTGTTGCAAATAGGTCCAGCAATCACAAAGGCTTGCTTACATTTATCGTAGTGACAATTTACCTACTGATCAGCACGCGTAGCATGGCGATTCTATCTCTATTCTACCAAAAAAAGACAAAGTTATTTCATCGTTATTTCTATACAAATCGACTTTTTTCTTGCACAAGTATGACACGATTCTTACACCATTAAAGAATAGAAACATATCTTTTCTATATTTTAACCATTGCTATGCTTAAATCGATAAAAATCTTTTGCGTTCTGTCATTTTGTCTATTCTCCCATTGACAAAACCCGTTTCTATATACGGCGCCATGCTACGCGTGCAGGAATAGACGGGAAAATATTCAAAGAGATCCAATGATTTCACGATGTCAAGTTTCAAGCATAATAAAAGCACCATTAAGTGTTGTTTGAGTACATTTTCAGCCAATTATATAAAAATCAAACCAAACTAAGGGAAATCTTTGAAATTCACGTTTTTTGGTACCTAATACTTAGGAATTTAAATGATTGTAAATGACCATGGACGACTTCTGGCTGTCCATTGTTTTAACTCTTGTTCCAATTACAACACATTCACAAAGCACTTGTCCAGACAAGAAAACCACGCAGTTATGTCTGAACAAATAAAAGAGATGCTCACGTTAGCAAAAAAACGCGCGGAATCCGCGCATTTCAACCGCGTGTATTCCGCTTGCTTGCACGAAGTTTAAGCTGATCCAACATGAACTTTGTTGACACACGCGAAAGGGTCCTTCACATTTCTCACACGTCGGAAATTAAAATGCAAAGTAGGCATAACATTTACTTCACGCCTCCTGAGTTTCACAGATGCTATGAGGAATCCTTGAAAGTAATTAACGTGACGTGACGTCGCGTCGTTTAATTAGAAGTATATCTACAGAAGGTTGATTTCAAGCAATCATTAATTCTTAATTTAGACACTGTATTTTAAATGAAGCCTATTAGCCTCGCCAACCTGGTTATGGGGTAATACAACATATAATACGTGTAATATGTAATATAATATTCCACAACTATCACACAACGCCATCTAGTCCCAAGCTAAGCAGAGCTTGTGTTATGGGTACTAGACAACAACTGATAAACGTACTTATATATTTCTAAATACATACATATTATAGATAAATTACACCCAGACACAGAACAAATGATCATGCTCATTACACCAACATTTGTCCCTCTATACGACTAACAATCGAACCCACGACCTCCGGCATAGCAGTCAGGGTCACTAACCACTAGACCAACAGGCCTGTCTAACATCCTTTGGAAAGACTTATTATGAGTCTTTCTGACTTGTTACTATCCGCACAGCTATCTGTAACAAATTTAAAGTCCAAAATTGTCACCGATACTAGCGACTCTATGAAACAAATGCCAGTCGCAAGTACGCTTGCACTCCCCGTACGTCAAGCGTTTCTATGTGTGAGTCATCATCATCAGCCTATAATATTCCCACTGCTGGGACACAGGCCTCCTCTCTGTGAGAGGGAGTGGGCCATAATCCACCACGCGGGCCCAGTGCGGGTTGGTAGATGTCACATGTCTTCGAATTTTTGGTTCTAGGACATGCCGGTTTCCTCACGATGTTTTCCTTCACCGTTTTGAGAGCAGTGGTGTTGAAATAAATTACACAAAGTAATGCGCCTGACGGGGTTCGAACCCACGACCTACAACTCGTAAGTCAGAACCCATACCACTGGGCCACCACTGCTCTGTGTGAGTGGAGATCATAAACAAATGGCAGTAGAGAGTGCGCTTGCACTCGCCTGTAGGTACAATCGTTACCATGGATATGTATGTTTACGAGAATGTGTACTTATTTGTATTTGAATGTCTGTAAGAAAATAAGCTTATGGTGGGTCATGATTCAACTTTGTCGATTGTACGTAAAGTGTGTCTATGTGTGCGTAGAGATCATAAAGAAATGACAGTCTAGAGTACATCAGCACTCGCTGTACGTAAAGTGTTACTATGTGTGCGTAGAGATCTCAAATAAATGGCAGGCACGATTACGCTTACACTCGCTGTATGTGAAGCGTGTCTAATGTCTATTTGTGTCTGAAGATCTCAAACAAAATATGACAGTCGTGAGCGCGCTTGCACTCGCTGTTATCCCCTTCGCACATGGCATCGTATCGTAAGCGTATCGTAAAACGCGCGTAGTACGAGAGCAATACGAGCAGGAACATGTTCAAACAAGTCCGCACACGAGGCGGTGTTGCAGCGTATCGTATGAGGTGTTCATTGTCATTACGATAGTCGTATCGTACTGGCGTAAAAAGGAAGCGACAAAAAAAATTATAATGAATATGTACTGCAAAAGTTATAGAATTTGTGAGCCTAATCGAAACATTTCCTTGCCTATATAATCATTCATTAGGAAATATGTAACGGAGAAAGATAGATGGATCCAATGAGCACGTCGCTTTCTACTTCTAACGAAATCAATTATCAAGAAATCCTCTTCGTCTGAAGAGAAGGCAAGGTCATCTATAAATTCCCCAAACACATCTGGTACACTTGATGCCATGATTTCAACTGAGATATTACAAAACGATACGTCTACGCGACGATTCGTTTGTAGAACACTCTGCGTCTCGTGCGCGTAGCGTAATTACGATACGCGCACGAGCCAACTACGCCTACGACCCATGTGCGAAAAGCCTTAGTGTCTTTGTGTGCTTGCGTTTTTAATAGTTGTATGGACCTTCTGTGACTTCTATTTCGTATTTGTTAGCCAGGATAAATGTCACTGTTTTTAAACACGGCTAGAATTTTGGCACGAGAGAATTCCACGAAAACATGGCGCGCGCATAATTTCGGCATAAACATGCTGAATTAAAGTTTTAGCTTTTAAATTGTTTCTGTCTACATAGTTTTAGTTTTAGTGTGGCGTCTGTTGTGCATTTGTGAGATTTTAGACGTAAAATTATAGTTTAATTTCGGTTAAATGTAGCTGTGTTTAAAATTAAAGTTATCTCAATTGAGAATTCCAGTTGCCATCAAAGTTTTATTAATATCATCTCTAGCTCTGAATTTATGTATTTTATTCAGATGATGGATAATGGGGGTGACTTTTTTGTTTTTTTTTTTTTTTTGCTAGCTTTTGCCCGAGACTTTGCTTGAGTTTTGACAGTCAATTTGTCCATGTGGCGCCATCCATTATAGTATGAACGTTATTGTTGTGTTTCTCGGAAGCAGTACTTTCTTTCAGAATAAAATCTACCCTATGCACGTCTCAGTACATTTGACACCGTTTTAAGAGAAAAAATCAAGCGGGGACCACACTAACGGAAAATGCCGTTCATTTTTCCGAAAATAGCACGTAAATGTTTGTATAGACGTCCATCATCGCGATAATCAACGGCATTTCGTGTTAGTATAGCCTTGCATTATGATCGGTTCAGTGGTTTGGGAGTTAGAAGGTAACAAACTGACAAACGAGCTTTCTTAGGCATTTATAATATTAGTTGGATCTAGCGTTAGGCTCGCTTACGCGCGAGCCACGGAGACGGACTAGGCGCGGTTGCGGGTGGCGGCGGCGGTTGGCTAATTGAACAAATGTATGAGAACGTATAAAACATGCCACGAAGCGCGCGCGGCGGGCTAGAGCGGCTGCGGCTGGCGGCGGCGGTCGGCGGCAGCGGTGGCGGGCGAGGCGGGCGGGTGGAAACAATACTATGAGTCAGTTTGAGCCTGGCCACGGTGCACAGCGGTTTTTCGAGCGGTTGAAAAGGGCTAGCAAGGGACGGATTGAGTGAAACAATTTTGTTTAGACGAATTGACGAGCGGCGGGATTTTATAATGGACACTGAGGCATTTATTACAGAAATATTAAACCGACCACCTATATGGATGTCCAAGCATCCACAACATAAATATAAAAATGTAATAAAAAGACTATGGGAAGAAATCAAACAGCTTTTTCCAGATCAGGACAGTAAGTTATATAATAATGCTTAATTAACTAATAAGTAGGATCCTAGGTGCCATATCGAACAATGTACTCAGTTTTCTGCAGATCTACATACCTACATAATAATTACGAGGAAAGTAGGTAGGTAGGCATCCTCAATACGTCCACTTAGCCAGCCGCTATTGAATGTACGTGGCATGCCACCCGCGCCCGCACAAGTCACCCGCGCCCGCGCTTAGCCTAGCCCGTCTACGTGGCTAACGTCTTACGTGTTAGCCACGGAGACGGACTAGGTGCGGTTGCGGGTGGCGGCGGCGGTTGGCTAATTGAACAAATGTATGAGAACGTATAAAACATGCCACGAAGCGCGCGCGGCGGGCTAGAGCGGCTGCGGCTGGCGGCGGCGGTCGGCGGCAGCGGTGGCGGGCGAGGCGGGCGGGTGGAAACAATACTATGAGTATGTTTGAGCCTGGCCACGGTGCACAGCGGTTTTTCGAGCGGTTGAAAAGGGCTAGCAAGGGACGGATTGAGTGAAACAATTTTGTTTAGACGAATTGACGAGCGGCGGGATTTTATAATGGACACTGAGGCATTTATTACAGAAATATTAAACCGACCACCTATATGGATGTCCAAGCATCCACAACATAAATATAAAAATGTAATAAAAAGACTACGGGAAGAAATCAAACAGCTTTTTCCAGATCAGGACAGTAAGTTATATAATAATGCTTAATTTACTAATAAGTAGGATCCTAGGTGCCATATCGAACAATGTACTCAGTGTTCTGCAGATCTACATACCTACATAATAATTACGAGGAAAGTAGGTAGGTAGGCATCCTCAATACGTCCACTTAGCCAGCCGCTATAGCCGCTATTGAATGTACGTGGCATGCCACCCGCGCCCGCACAAGTCACCCGCGCCCGCGCTTAGCCTAGCCCGTCTACGTGGCTAACGTCTTACACTCACTGTCTCCCTGATGGCAAGCGAAGATGTCGTCGACGGTGAAGCACTTTTTTTTTTGCGTGGTAAAATCATCAAATGAGTCCTCCCACCCCGGGCAGGGCGGGATAAAGGGACTCATCAAATTACCGTGACCCTGGAACGTAAAGGGCTATTGAAGAACACCGTGGATTTTAGTCAGCACAAGTCTGACAGTCCCTCCCGCTCTGCCCTGGGTGGGAGGACTCATTTGATGATTTTTACCACGCTAAAAAAAACCAAATAGGTGTATTGCTTTGCTAACGCGATCACGCCTTACTGTCTCAAGGCACCAAAAGCCCTTTCATGACTTTTGCCATTTTTGTGACGTGGAAAAAATAGTTACTTATTCGTACACTAGACCCGCCATTTCATTTTTCCATACAATAAACGCAGTAAATATTTTAAGGACGCTTTAAAATACGACACGGTTGGCGCAGTGGCTGAGCGATCGACTGCTACGCAGCGTGTCGCGGGTTCGATCCTCGCACAGAACAAATATTTGTATGATCTGCAAGTAGTTGTTCCGTGTCTGGGTGTTTGTGTATGTGAATTTCTTTGTTTGTAAACGCATCCATGATACAGAAAGAAATCCCTAGTGTGAGGCAGTTTTTCGAAAACAAAAAAAAATATAGAACTCTTGTGAGGAGACTTCTGTTTTGTCCAATTTTGACACATTAATTTTATGCGAGAGTAACAAAGTCCTCTTCCAAATTTATTGATGTAATTTTAATGTTTATAAAAAAATTGAGTGAGAATAAACGAATGATAAAGTGGAGAACTGTTATTCGATTCATACTGTATGATTGATCGTAGAAAATTTACCGATAAATGGATTCCACCCTTTTTAAAAAGGTAACATCGTTTCTCGGAACGAATCTCAACGATGATTGAGGGAATTGTAAATGTATAAAAGTAACTTCCCCTTGTTAAACGTTAGTGAACCTATTTCTAATAGTTCTCAGAAATACATGGTATATAATGGTAATCTTGTAGATTGTACCTACTTCAGATTGCTAATAACACAAATATTTCGTAACTCGTAAATAACATCGACGGTAAAAAGGCAAAAGGGGTCAAGCGCCACATTTTGCGATCTTAACTTTTTTATTGACCCCAACTCCACTATTTTTTCTCTTTCGAATGGTCATAGTATCGTTTTTCTAGCAAGAAAAAAAGTCACTTGCACCAAAGAATTATTTGTACTGAATTGCCAAATCGATACTTACCAAAAGTGCTCAAGCGACACCGACTTTACCTTGCTTGGTTGAAGGACCATTTTGTATATTACGTTTTTGTATCGCCTTGTCATTTGGCATAATTTTAAAAACAATATTAGAAATAAATATGTCGTTTGTATCCATATTCCTTTTATTTGTTTAGTAATATTTTTTCACTTAACACTATTGATAAGAAAATGAAATACTATAACGTCGCTTACACCAATATAGTAAAGATTGTCAACTAAACATAATTGGCGCTTGGCCCCTTTCTTAAATAATTTTATTTTCATTACGTTGCATTTGATTCACTCAGTACGCGTGCCAGCGCTGTTGCAAGTGGGTGTATGTTTTGTGTGCGTGAAAGCAAGTTCACACGTGTTTGAAACGCGATCGCAGTTTTTAACACAGATTAACATTTTATATAAAACATGTCTGCAACTCCCGAAAACGTGAAATTGAGACGTATTTTAGACCGAATAATTGTTGATTTTTTATTTTATTAAGAACTAGCTTCTGCGCGCGACTTCGTACGCGGATCCTGTTGCTTATGCCAGCGACAACGGAGTTGTCAAAATCGAAGATCTGAAACGTCTGATGTCCAATAGAGCCCGGGTAAATAATAAATGGGATCTGGCCAGTAGAGTCAGATTTTTAATGATATACCATCGTCATCGAAAATCAGTCCTAAACTCTTACCGCCTTCACCGCGTGGAGGTACTCCCAGTTTATGTTATTTTATAATTAATTATACAGGGTGAATTGTTCAACTGAGCGTGGATGGCTATTTCCGAAACTATGAGGAATATCAAAAAACGTTGAAAGGAGTCTCGAGGCCGATTTTGTTTTCATCAGAATCGGCCTCGAGACTCCTTTCATCGTTTTTTGATATTCCTCATAGTTTCGGAAATAGCCATCCACGCCCAGTTAAAAAATTCATCCCGTATAGTGAAATTAGCGATAGCTTTGATTTCCACATCAGATGTTTCTGATCTTCGATTTTTATAAGACAACAGGAAATGCCCATCAGACCGTTAAACGTCGACAAAAATAGTTATTGTGGGTTATCCCTAAGAGATAGACATATACCATCGCGGACTTTATTGTAGACCTTATTAAGGTGTATAATACTGTGGTACATCAGTTTGATCTATCTCGTAGGGTTCAGCCAGCGTTTGCAATTTAAGCGCAAAAAATAGTTTATTTACGACCTTACAAAACCTCTAAAATTATAAGAGTTTCTCTACGATATTATGCATGTATTATACATTAAAACCTTCCTCTTGAACCACTCTATCTTTAAAAAAAACCGCATCAAAAACTGTTGCGTAGTTTTAAAGATGTAAGCACACAGGGGGACAGAAAGCGCGAAGCGACTTTGCTTTATACTATGTAGTGATAGTTAAGCTGGGCTCTTGGAGTTCCACACCAGGTGTTCCAGATCTTCAAATTTATTCTCTCAGCAGAAAATGCTCATCACGTGGAACAATTTTTGCTATGGCACCATTTTTGTATCTCTTATAGTTTAGCAGTTCTGTTGCGGTTCTGCATCAGGTGTTCAAGTTTCCAAGATAAATTATAGCCTATATGTTAATTGGACTTCATACCTATACAACAAAAAATCATTCAAATCCGTCCAGTAGTTCCGAAGATTAACGTGCACAAACACACAGACAAACAGACAAACCGACAAACAGACACACAGACAAAAAATAATTAATTACAATTTCGGGTTCGGCATCGATAAAATAACAACCCCTGCTACTTTTTAGGGTTCCGTACGTCCGAATACAAAAACGGAACCCTTATAGGATCACTCGTGTGTCCGTCTGTCTGTCGCTTACAGTCAATTATCTCCGAATCTACTAGACCGATTGGGTTGAAATTTGGTACACATATCAATTCCTGTGACCCAAGCACAGAGGTGTGACGTGAATAGATGAAATCTGTATGTGGGAGGTAATTTTTGGGGGCGAAGGGGAAAATGAAAAAAAAAAGTTTTGAAAACTGCATCGTGTGACATATCAAATGAAATGTCTTGTTGAAAAAATCTTAAATGTATTTTTTTTTGTAATTTTAAAATAAATAGTTTCCAAGTTATTCAAGAAAATAGACGAAATTTGACCATTCCCCCTCCCCTCTTATCTCCGAAACTAGTGAACCTAAAATTTTGAAAAAAATACAGTAATTAGTTTTCTACTTATAGATTATAGGAAAACCTATAAGAAGTCCATATCTGTATATGGGAGGTAATTTTTGGGGGGGAAGGGGAAAATTAAAAAAAAAATATTTGAAATCTGCATCGTGTGACATACCAAATGAAAGGTCTTGTTGAGACAATCTTAAATATATTTTTATTGTAATTTTAAAATAAATAGTTTCCAAGTTATTCAAGAAAATAGACGAAATTTGACCATTCCCCCCCCCCTTATCTCCGAAACTACAGAACCTAAAATTTTGAAAAAAATACAGATATTAGTTTTCTACTTATAGATTATAGGATAACCTATAAGAAGTCCATATCTGTATATGGGAGGTAATTTTTGGGGGGGGAAGGGGAAAATTTTAATAAAAATTTTGAAAACTGCATCGTGTGACATATCAAATGAAAGGTATTGTTGAGACAAACTTAAAAGTATTTTTTTTGTAATTTTAAAACAAATGGTTTCCAAGTTATTCAAAAAAAATAGACGAAGCTTGACCATTCCCCCCCCCCTTATCTCCGAAACTACTGAACCTAAAATTTTGAAAAAAATACAGGAATTAGTTTTCTACTTATAGATTATAGGATAACCTATAAGAAGTCCATATCTGTATATGGGAGGTAATTTTTGGGGGGGGAAGGGGAAAATTTAAAAAAATATTTGAAAACTGCATCGTGTGACATATCAAATGAAAGGTCTTGTTGAGACAATCTTAAATATATTATTATTGTAATTTTAAAATAAATAGTTTCCAAGTTATTCAAGAAAATAGACGAAATTTGACCATTCCCCCCCCTTATCTCCGAAACTACTGAACCTAATTTAAAAAAAAATTACTGAAATTAGTTTTCTACTTATAGATTATAGGAAAACCTATAAGAAGTCCATGATATTAAAATAACATGGTAAATCACTCAATATTGTGCGTACCAATTTGGGTCAGATTTAAAAAAAAAACATGATAGGTAACATCGTATGGAACCCTCTTCACGCGAGTCCAACTCGCACTTGGCCGGTTTTTTTTTATAAGTATTTTTACATTGTAACAAATTTATTATATGTATACCAAATTATTGTGGTTTATTTACTCAAATAATGTGATAACATGCTGTTGTATGTACTAACAGTTAGGTAATTGCTGTTTTTTGGAACCCAGTTTTGTTTCTTGTATTGTTTTAGTTTAATAAATAATTCATAGTTCTATTACCTACCTGCTGTGCCAAATATAAAATAATACTTATTAAGATTATGGTAGCTTAAGCCAAAATCTGAATTAGTTCTATGATCTGTTGTGCCAAATAAAATAAAATATTACTTTATTAACATGAAGCTTAGGCCAAAAACTAAATATTCCAACATTAAATATTGTTACTTGACCCCTCGCAAATGCGATAAACATGGTAAAAACCTGGAGTCAAACGACATCTATCTTTGAAACTATTGATCTCAGGCTTATTTTGATGTAAAATTATTAAAGAACATTGTATTTTAGTAAACTTTTCTAAAGATTGTGATGTGATTCAATAAAGCAATAAAGAGATATTTTTTATTAAAACTTTCTTTTTATTCTCCTGAACAATATGATCTGTGGTGCTTGACCCCTTTTGCCTTTTACCCGTCGACATGTAAAAATATGTGTGAATGAAACACAATTCTAATACGAGAACAAAATACCGACCAATGATCGAGGAATGAATTTAGCAGATTAGGAACTTTTAGCAAAATTAAGATGGTAAGTATTGTGTTGGAATGACGAACTTATAGAATAGCAGATTATGACCCCTGGTTTAAAAGTCAGGTGGTCCACTTGATTGATTGTACCAAAAAAGGCAGTAATGCATATAAAAAACTTCTAATATACTACACCAAATTAATGATTAATTAACACACACAAAAACACTGAGTCACTCCACGTTGTCATGACAAATAAATTAAAACTATTGTGCTCACGACACGTCATAACAAGCTATTATTATATTAATAATTAAATAGTAGACACGCATTGTTCTCGCCATCCTAGAGTGACACTTAGGGTTGTCGCAACCCACTTTAGGCTTTAAATTAATGAGCTTGTATTGTAGACCTTTCTAGACGTCACCCTTTTCAATGTAGGGTCAAGTTTGTGATGAATTTATTCTAGAGTCCTGACCCTTTAGGGATATGTAGAGAAATGTAGGCTTTAAAAGTAACCCCTTTTTGGTTAAAAAAAAAATGGAAGTGTCGCTTTGAGAGGATGGCTTGTTCTGGTAGTAGAAAATGGCTATGGTATGGTAGTAGCAATGACCTGGACCAGCCCACCACTATTCATCATTTGCCTAACTTTTTCCTACTGAACATCAGTATTTTACACAGAGCGACTGCCATCTGAAGCACTATCATGACTTTCCTAGTTTTGTGACGTAAAGTAAACTGGAACATTGACTTTAATTTGAAGGAAAAAATATAGTCTGTTTTCGTACACTAGAGGCGCTTTGTAATTTTTCCATCGATAATGACATCAAAAAAGTAGCTGCTTAAGGCGAAACGAGAGAAACTGTTAGACTCGCACTGACTAAAGTCCATGGTGTTCCTTCAATAGCCCTTTACGTTCCATGGTCACGGTTATCTCATGAGACAGTCCCGCGACCAGGACAGTCCCGTGACCGAGGCAGGCCCATGACCCGGACAGTCCCGTGACCCGGTCAGTCTCGTGACCCGGACAGTCTCGTGACCCGGACAGTCTCGTGACCCGGACAGTCCCGTGACCCAGACAGTCCCGTGACCTGGACAGTTCCGTGACCCACTCAATCCCGCGACCCAAACAGTATGAACGTAAAATTAAATTTATTAACGAGCTAACTCGTTAAGGATCTTTTCAACTTAGTAACCTTTCCCGTTTTAATTTCATAATACCGTCAACTTCGCCCTAAAATTAGGGAGCACATTAGAAAATACCTCTAATACCCTCATTAGAGAACCACCTTTCATGGACCACTAGTCCACTTTACGCTACCCTTTATATTAATTAAATTAATTTTACTGAGTGGGACAATCTTTCATAAAGGATTTGCCTAAAATATAACCCGTTTTTTAATATCTATACGCTGAATTGTTGTTAGAATAAGTTAGGAAAACGTTTTTTTTTAGTTGTATTTTTTAAATTTTTTATGTTTTTTACCCTTTTTAAACAAGCGCGGTTGATTTCCTCATTTATTAAAGAGTGCCCTCGATTTCTCCAAGATCCCGTAATCAGCTCCTGACCCAATTGCCATGGAACCATCTGTGAATCGATTTGATGAAAATGTAATGGAAACATATTGTAGTCGTTAACACAGAAGTGTTTCTAAAGATTTCACACATAAAAAAATCGCATCAAAAAAAGTTACGCGGAGAATAGTTATTGAAGAACTATCCATAAAAAATCTTAGTATGGAAATGATCCACACATAATGGCAACATTATACAATACCAATGCCAAAACAACACTATACTATTTTTAAACAAAATTTAGAAGCGAGAGAGCAGTCGTAAGAAAATAAATAAAATCAAATAGAAGTCTCAATTTTCCTTTGTTCCGTGACCATACATTTTTTATCTATGCGCGCACTGTGTTTGCGAACGAATGAGAATCGTTACTTTCAAGATGGCAGAAAACTGCTTTGCCTAAGTGCGAGCTCCCGGTTATAATCCTTGGAATGAGGGTTAATCGTCGTTAAACAGCTTCTATCTGGACTGATTGTGATTCCTGAAGGCTCATATAGTGCAGGACAGACTTTGGTGCATCTTTGTGAGTTAATCAGACCGGCCGGTCGTTGTGCTCCACCTCCACCAGCCACGTGCCACGTCAGGACAAGATTCCCTCGAAGAGCCACGGGAGATTAGCAGGTGAGTGACGCACTTTATACTTGGAAGGTCTAACGATCTCCCCGCGAGCAAGCACAGTTACGAAACCATATTCAACTCAAATACCGACCTACGTACCGAAAACTGCTTGCCCTCCAATGTACCAACATCGGCTTTGGTACATTTTTTGGTGCCGAAACCAGGGAACTAACGGATATAATTCGATAATATTCATTCGTTTACTCTTTAACAGTGAAGTTCTCGTAAAATCTTAGGTAATTTTCAATATTCTGCACAAAGAAATTAAAATCATTTTTTTTCCCACTTACCCTCAACTATTTCCCAATTTTGGGCAATATATATTCGTTTTAGGTCGATTGCTATACATTACAATAATTTATTTCGTTAATCGTTAAAAAACAAAAAAGTGCATTTTCAAACGTGCATCGATCTTTTCAATATTGTATCATCAATAATTTCTTTGTGTGTTCTATGTATTCTGGTTCATTTGCTATAAATTCATGTGACTACACGTATTTCGTTGTTATTTTCTATCGAAATTGTCATAGAAGTTGAGTTAACATCGAATCGTAACGTAAATACCCACAGTTAACCATACATAAATCATTTGTAAACTTCTGGTTCGCTTAGTTATTTTGACCAACCTTCCATTTTTGAATGATTTGAAATTTTTATTTTCCTAGCCGCCATATTAGTTCGAGTAGATAGTTCGTTGTTCCACGAGTTCAAATTGAATTGAACCATAGACAAAATTTCCTTTTTCTTTCTATTCAACGACAAAATTTAATATTGTTGGATTAGAGTTGTAGTGAACTAGTGACTGAATGAATGAACTGCGATTGAATTGAACAGTTGACGTACGGTGTTCGGATTGGGCGTTCTATTCAGTTTGAAACGGTTTGTTTACATTTTTTCATTGTTGTATAATTGAACTTAACGGTGCCATTACTTGTTCATTATAGAATCTTATTGTTAATATCGATTGTTTTAACATACTCGTACGTAACGAGGCTAACTAATAAACAAAATGCCTTATTATTCTAAAAAATCATTACGTAGATTGAGTAAAGGTAAATCGGTTGAAGTCGAATACCCAACTGAACGCGACTTACCGGTATTGCGTAGAAAACGTACTTTAGCGTTCAACAGGTTATCTAAGACGCTTGAAGTTGCTCGTTTAGCGGAAAAAAATGGATGCGATTTAAGTAAGTTTTTGGCACATTACTCAGACTTAACTAAAATAGTAAATAACTTTGAAGAAGCCCATGATGACATACTTAGCGTATGCGAACTTACAGATGAACAACAAGCGGAACAAGATAGTATCAGATACGATTTCGACGAACGATATTATGAGATTTTAGCGGTACACCGACGCTTAACGAAGGTCGATGAGACTAACGAATATAACGATGAGCCAAATAGATCTCATAATGAATCGTCGAGTGTACTCAAAGTGAAATTACCTAAGATTAACTTACCGCAATTCAGTGGTAACATAAAGTTGTGGCCCGAATTCTTCGATGTCTTCACCTCGCTGATTCACGAGAATGGTTCACTTTCGGATACCGAGCGCATGCACTACCTCGTCTCTAGTCTCACTGGTGATGCGCTGGCACTTATACGAACCTTTCCTGTGACGGGCTTATACTACCACGAAGCATACTCTGCATTGGTTGCGCGGTATAAAGACAAGCGGGAACTTGCCTTTACTTGTTGGAAGGAGATCTTGAACGTTAACCTGAAAGCCAACTCACCCATTGATTTACGACGTGTCCTTGATTCTTTCAACGAAAATCTATCGATTCTCAAACGGCAAGGGCTACCGACGGATCAGTGGGATTTTGTAATCTGTTACCTTTTACTGTCGAAAATGGATTCAAAATCGCGTTGTGCTTTTGAACGAGCTACTGCTTCTCATGAGTTTCCGAAGTACAAAGATCTCAACGATTTTCTGTACACCACATGCGAGGCTTCGGTTCGTGACACACACTTCTCCGCAAGTGTTCGCGATAACCGTGCCAACGAAAAACCACATAAACCGCGAGGTTCTAACGCCGAGGTCGTAAGTAAAAAACATACTTCGACATTCCTATCGAATACAGCAGTTGACAAACCTCTTGCAGTTGCGCCCTCATCATCGAATTTAACCACATCGAACGCAACTGCACCATCGTCGTCAACATCGTCGCGTCCTTCACGAACGGCTCCTGTGCCACCAACTGAACCTCGAAAGTACAAGTGTCCGTTTTGTGGGGAAGAACATTCCATTAATCAGTGCAAATCGTTTACTGAAAAATCTTTTCAGGAACGACTTGACTACGTGAAGACCAATCGTTGGTGCTTCAACTGTTTGAAGCCATCACATGGCCTCAAAAACTGTAAATCAATGTTTACGTGTCAAGTGTGTCGTCAACGACATCACACCTTGCTACATCAAGATCCAGATGTTTCGAAAACCGATAATACCGAAAAGGCCGCTACCTCGCAGGTCAGTGCACTTACCAATATCGGCGATCGTTCCATGGTTCTGCTGTCTACAGCTAATATCGAAATTCGTGATTCATCGGGTCGTTATCAGACTTTTCGTGCGCTGATTGATTCCGGAAGCCAGGCTCACTTCATAACTGAAAGTGCTGCTGAACGTTTAGGTCTCCGACGAGCGCCGTCAACGCGTAGGATTCATGGCCTAGGTCATGCTTCAACATCCGCTAGTGGTACAATCGGCTTAAGCGTAGGTGTCCACGACAACGATTTGTTTACTATTGAAGCGTTAACATTACCTAAGATCTGCGGTAATATGCCAGTCGTTAAGCTGAACAAATCTGCGTGGCATCATATTCGAAATCTTAACCTGGCGGATCCTGATTGTCACTTACCTGGTCAAATCGATGTCCTTCTCGGTGCTGAAGTCTTCCCTTCACTCCTATTACCAGGTAGTGTTAGTGGAGGATTACAGCAACCATCTGCAATCAACACTGTGTTCGGCTGGATCCTACTAGGAAACGTCAGTTGCAGTGATAATCACGAGCTACCAAAGTCGTTCTTCGTTTCAAACGATAATTTTCTCAATGAGCAGGTTAAGAAGTTCTGGGAAATGGACAACATTCCTCAGTCTTCAAAGTTAACACCGGACGAAGAACTCTGTGAACAGAAATTCGTTACCGAACATTCTCGCGATGCTTCAGGGAGGTATACCGTTACTTTGCCTTTCAAAGATAAGAAAGACAAGAATCTAACTTTTCCTGGATCGCGTGAATCTGCTTTACGGCGTTTTAAATCATTGGAACGCAAGTTAGCGGCAAATGAGGCTTTATGTACACAGTACTGCGACTTCATGTCTGACTATTTACAAAGTGGTCACATGAGTCTAGTTCCTTCAAAGGAGATCAACCAGGGTTGTTATTACATACCTCATCACTGCGTTTTGCGACCTGACAGCGCAACTACAAGGCTGAGAGTGGTCTTCGACGCTTCTGCGAAGGATGCTCGTGGTGTGTCGTTGAATGAAACTTTACTCGTAGGTCCTAAACTGCAGGCTAACGTTGCCGAGGTCCTTCTTCGCTTTCGAACACATTTTGTTGTATTTACAGCCGATATTCGTCAAATGTTTAGAAACATTAATATGTCAATTGACGATCGAGATTTCCAAAGAATTTTTTGGCGATTCAAATCAACGGACCCAATTCAAGAGTATCGATTGAACACCATAACTTATGGGGTATCATCGTCTCCTTTTCTTGCTTGCCGCACTCTCAAACAACTTGTAGAAGATGAAACTGACTTACCTCTCGCTCGCGAAGTGATGACTTCTGATATATTCGTCGACGATATCGTGAGTGGCAGTTCTGATATCCAGACAGCCATCCAAGTCAAAACTCAGGTCATCCAACTCCTAAAGAAAGGTCAGTTTGAGCTGCGTAAGTGGGCTAGCAATAAAATAGAAGTGCTTGCTGATATACCTCCGGAACACTGTCTCACTGACTTTGTGTCTATGGACATCGAAAATTCGAGCACCTTGAAGATCTTGGGCCTGAAGTGGTGTCCCAGGAGAGACAATTTCTTGTTTGAGGTCAAACCTATTGATCGCCAATGCACAAAGCGTGCGATTCTAAGAGAACTCGCACGTATTTATGACCCCTTGGGTTTCCTAACACCTATAACTTTCTTAGCTAAGTGCTTAGTTCAGAAGTTGTGGATGTTGGGTATCAATTGGGACGATTCTCCGCCGTGTGAAATCGTCGAACAATGGCGTTGTTATACTGAACAGTTACCTGTCATCAAGTCCTTGGAGATCCCTCGATGCATTTCTGTAATAGGTATGAGTTCGTGTGAGCTTCATGGCTTTGCTGATAGTTCCGAGTCAGGTTATGGAGCTGTAGTCTATTTACGTGTCACTTGCGTCGATGGTAGTGTATCTGTCTTCTTTCTGTCTTCAAAATCTCGCGTAGCACCTGTAAAGAGGATATCATTACCTCGTCTCGAATTGTGCGCGGCAGTCCTCCTGGCAGATCTTCTGAAGTTCGTCAGAGAAACCTATTCATCTTTTTTCCCCATAGCTGACACTTGTGCGTGGTCAGATTCGATGGTGGCATTATCGTGGATTCGATCTCACTCGTCACGGTGGAAGACTTTTGTCGCCAACCGAGTGAGCCATTTTCAGGATACTATTCCGGAAGCTCGCTGGAACCATGTCTCCAGTTCGGATAATCCAGCTGACGTTGCCTCTCGAGGTCTTTATCCTGCTGAGTTGGTCAACAATTCGTTATGGTGGGCGGGGCCCTGTTGGCTCGCTCAACCTTCTAACGCTTGGCCAAACAACAGTGACAATGGTAACGAAGCTGATGTATTGTCTGAAGAGCGCGCGGTCTCTCTGTTTGTTCATAATGACACCAACGTCATTGATTCTTTACTCGAAAGTTTCTCATCTATTCGTAAAGCACAACGAGTACTCGCGTATTGCATTCGTTTTGTAGAAAGCGCTCGTAAAAAATCTTCGCGAAGTTCTGACCATCATTTAAATCGAACAGAGCTTCATAACGCTTTATTGATTTTCGTACGCAGAGTACAATCATTGCATTACGATGAGGAAATAACTCGTTTGAAAGACTCAAAACCTCTTTCAAAACCTATGCAAAAACTTAACCCTTTCTTAGACAAGTCGGGAATTCTTAGGGTGGGCGGTCGCCTATCTCGTTCTGGGCTCGAGTATGAGCACAAGCATCCTGCGCTGCTCCCTAAGGATTCTAAACTAACGTTCATGATCATCGAAGCACTACATCGTGAACACTGTCATCCCGGTATAAATACAATGCAGTATCTTTTGACACAGCAATTTTGGATATTATCACCAAAACGCGCAATCCGTCATTGTTTGTCAAAGTGCTTACAATGTTTCCGTACGCGCCCTACACCGCTTGAGCCTTTTATGAGCGATCTTCCAGCGACTCGCGTCAACCAAGTCAAACCATTTTCAGTCGTCGGTGTTGACTACGGCGGACCTTTTCGCATTAAGTTGGGACGACATCGAGGTGCTAAAATAAGTAAAGCTTACCTTTGCTTGTTTGTGTGCTTCACAACGAAAGCAATCCATTTGGAAGTCGCTTCGGACTTGACTTCGGACGCTTTCATAGCAGCGCTTCGCCGGTTTGTTGGCAGGCGGGGTCGTGTAAGCATTATCCATTCAGATTGTGGAACCAACTTTGTAGGCGCTTGCAACCAACTCAATGAGTACATGAAGAACGCATCTAATTTCGAAAACATCACATTTAAGTTCAATGCTCCGGCTAGTAGTCATTTTGGCGGTGTATGGGAGATACAAATTAAGGCCGTTAAATCACATCTTTATCGTATTATCGGTGATCAGACATTAACGTTCGAAGAGATGACAACCTTGTTTGTACAAATTGAATCTATGCTGAACTCTCGCCCTCTTTACTCGCTGAGCTCAGATCCCAATGACTTAAACGTATTGACTCCGGGTCATTTCTTAACTTTAGAGCCTCTTACTTCAGTCCCTGATGAGGATTTAACAGGCATTAATCTTACTCGGTTAGGAAGATGGCAACTCATCCAGCGCTTCCAACAAGACTTCTGGAAACGCTGGAAGGTCGAATATCTGCAATCGTTGACTCAGCGGGCAAAGTGGACTAAGCACTGCAAACCGTTAGCTGTAGATTCAGTCGTGGTCATTAAAAACGAAAACACTATACCGCTGCATTGGCCTCTTGCTCGGGTCACGGAATTACATCCGGGTCCTGACGGCGTGGTACGTGTGGCCACAGTGCGTATGGCAAATGGATCACTTCTCACGAGACCCCTTGTGAAGTTGTGCCCTCTGCCAACTCAGACTGACTAGAGAGACCGTTTACCGTAACTTTAAATCATTAGATTCTAGTTTAGTTTAGGTTAGTGTTAATTTTGATTAGTGTTAATGTCATGGCAATCGATCACATCAGCTCTTCATTCATTTTTATCCGTTGTTCTCGGGTTCCGCTCTTTCAACGTATTGAAAATACTATGTATTTTGGTGGGCGGAATGTTCCGTGACCATACATTTTTTATCTATGCGCGCACTGTGTTTGCGAACGAATGAGAATCGTTACTTTCAAGATGGCAGAAAACTGCTTTGCCTAAGTGTGAGCTCCCGGTTATAATCCTTGGAATGAGGGTTAATCGTCGTTAAACAGCTTCTATCTGGACTGATTGTGATTCCTGAAGGCTCATATAGTGCAGGACAGACTTTGGTGCATCTTTGTGAGTTAATCAGACCGGCCGGTCGTTGTGCTCCACCTCCACCAGCCACGTGCCACGTCAGGACAAGATTCCCTCGAAGAGCCACGGGAGATTAGCAGGTGAGTGACGCACTTTATACTTGGAAGGTCTAACGATCTCCCCGCGAGCAAGCACAGTTACGAAACCATATTCAACTCAAATACCGACCTACGTACCGAAAACTGCTTGCCCTCCAATGTACCAACATCGGCTTTGGTACACCTTTCTCACACAGCCCTACTTACGTACATTTAACTCGACTTTAACGTGACGTGACATTCGCATGTCTACAGTACAAGTCTACAAGTTAAATTGATGCTACACTAATATGGACTGACAGTATGTGACTTACAATAGGACAGCCTTTTAGCTTTTATAAGATGACAGATAAGGTCTAGAAAATTATATACAGGGTGATTTGTAATTCGATGCGGTTCTTGAAAGGGGTGATACTAAACCTTATTTGCAACAATTTTAACCCCGACAACAAGGGGTTTAAACTGTCTGGTTTTGGAGATATCGAACTTTTAAAGATTTTTCGAAAAATTGCCATCTATCCCTCATTAAGTGCTTATTGTTAGAAAGTAACGATGGTCACCACTTAGAATTTATACTTTTCTGATACAATATGAACGACTGAATCTAGTGATTACGCAAAGAACCCACCAGTCACCCTTTAAAATATAGTTAGGAACAGGCTAGGCAGATAATGGAAAAAGGTAATTTTAACAGTTAATCGGATTTTAAAGCCTATAACAAAATAACATTGTGTCTTCTAATAACTGGTTAATTATGCCTAGAAAAAATCTATTACGTTTATACCGAGCAAAATATAATTACGTCCTAATTCAATAAAGTCATGACATTGCAAATTGTAACAAAGATTATTTTATTTTAACCTTCATTTGGAACACAAAGATTACATATAAATTCAATAGAGTATTGAGTATGATTCTTTTGTTACAATTCCATTGTTAACTAATAACAGAAAAGTTTTTCTTGAAGTAACATTTATTATTATTTTTAACTTAGGGTGCTTGTACACGGTGCATGTAGCTTGAGCATGTGGGAGTTACATGCACCGTAAACTTTATCGTTTACAAAACGTGCGGGTTTAGCGAGCCACCCGTGCAACTAACTCGCGTGCTCTGTGGCGTGCGCGGGTCACTCGCGCATGTTACATGAATACCTAGGTTCAGACGTGCGTAAGTTTAATAATTCCGGCAAAATTACATTTTTAACAATGATTTTAAAAGAATTTTTGTCTGTCGAGACATTTTGACGCCATTCAAGTCATAAATGCTACCGCGCGAATAGCATGCACAATTGCACATGTAGCTCTTGACCACGAACAAATAACTTGTACAGACAGCTTGCGCAAGTAGTCTGCATCTTTACTTGCTCCAGTCATTCGCAACATGTACTTGTACAAGTACAAGCGAGTAACTTGATCAAGTAGCTTGCGCATGTTACTCGTGCGGGTAACCCGCTCCTTTAGTTGCTCCAGTTACATGCACGGTGTATAAGCAACCTTACATTTTTGGATCATTCGTTTAGGCAGTTAGAAAAAGGCTAGATAAATGATGATTGTAAGAACGCTTGGGAAATTATCAATTTTTATTGATCCAAATTATAATGAAACTTTGATAGATTTCTCTGTGTACGTTTGCAAATTCTTGGCACAAAAAAAAAACTAATCAGTACCCTTAGCACGAGTTTTCACTCTTTTACTTTACAGCGTCTTTCCAGTATTTACAGCGTTTCTTGTATGAAAAAAATGAACAGCGCCTCTGGTGTGCGCAGAAAGAACTAATTTTTTCTTTGAAAATTGTCAATTTGAAATTGTCAAAGTTCCAGTTTACTTTACGTCTCAAATACTGAAAACTCGTGCTAAGGGTACAGATTGATGTTTAACGTGAATGTTCTATTAAATTCTGTAAAATCTTGGTTTCTCTAAACGCAAAGCAGAAGTGTTGCTGGCTAAAACACAAGGAAGTGTTAAAGGCCCGTTCGACACTTCCTTGTGGTTTAGGGGAATGTCATATGTTAAAATTTACCTTCAAATAGTGCTGATAAATCAGCAATTTGAATAAATGACTTTTGATTTAATATTTAAAAAAAAATGGACACGTACAACAACCTGATCACATTTTTTTTTTAATTATTATATCAAACATTATGTCACATTTGATTTTTGCCTAAAGCCCCCGTATTTGAAATGTCAAACGTGTACCCTTTTCACTAAATTGAAAGGAATAATAAAAGAAGTCTGCAAAACATCAGCGCCAATCAACTCCTGTATGGCAACATTTATTGCTCCCAATTCCCATTTGTACCAATACGAGTATAACATGATTGCGAAAAAGTTGTCTAAAATCGACAGCAATTTATTTGGTTTACCTTTTGGGAGCATGCTACCAATTAACTTGCTCATATTGCTTTATTGCAAGCTAGAATGTTCAAAATCTGTAGGGACGTGTTTTACAAAATAAGCAATCAAATCTGGCTTGATTTTCGCCTTGATGAGCATTTTTTTTTTTGAGCTGCCGTTCATTTCAATCTTTTGATCGGGGTGATTTTTTGCCAAACAGTCGAATATACCGGCCGCTATTAAACTATTTGATACCACAATCAGCGCAATCCCATATAACTATCATCATAGCAATCGACGGGGAAACTAAAAGTCTCCACGACAAAAGTCACCTGTGGCTGCGAGCCTTAATCTTAATATCTTTGTTCCCACAATCCGTCTATATTTATTTTCCTCTTCTTCTCTATCCATTAATATTCATATTCTTTACTTCATTAACCACTTCCGTTTTATTTACCCTCATCACAAATGTCCATACCAAAATGATCGAATCCTCCTGTACTACTTTAGCTATATCACTCTTAAAGGAAGGTAGGTAGGTCCTTTGCGAATGTTACCTGTTTTCACGACAAGAAAATAACAGTTGACTTCATTAAATTATTCACAACCCTATTGAAAATTCAAAAGAATACGTTCTCTGGGAACAAGCAAAAGCAAGATGTTTAGATCAAAAAGAATTTTGTCTACCCCAAAGCAGATTTTAAAATTCAATGAGCCAAAGAGCGCTGTTTCTTTAAAAGTCTCTGGAGATCTGTCCTATATACTAATCTTTGTTTGTTGAATAAAAACTTGGAGAGGAACACTGAAAGAAAGACTACAGTTTGTTAACAAAAAGATGTTACCTACTCACGGAAAATAAAGGTAAGACTTTTTCTTGGTTAACTCATTTTTAGCTGATCCTTTTAATTTTTATTGCAAACCTAAGCCATTAATCATTCCAAATAGATAATCGTCCAATACATAAGAGAATCGACCTTCAGCAGTAAATAAATACCTCGAACACAATAAAAGAAAGTGTTCCAGAACTTTCTGAGCAATTACTTAGCTTAGTCCCACGGTGGGCGCCAATAACGATGTATTGGCGCCCCACGTGGGACTCAAGTTATGAATGCTTGGCAATAACAACTAACTTTAGTAAATAGAAAACCGATTGACTTTTACATAATAATAAATATATGTTCCCTCGTTACTCTACGGGGAGCAAAACCTTCTGATGAGCATGAAATCTTATGTTCAATTCCTAGATAGTGTACGATGATAGTGGGTCTCTCAGCAACAGACATAGATTATTTATGGATATAAAAACATTTTATACTAATGATCTCATCACTTATCACTCGGGAGTTAATGATATCTGGCTAAATGAGCATAAAAGGCACTGTTTTAGTGCTAAACTCTGCCTAACCATTAGAAAATTTCGTGTGTAAGGTTACGTAATAAACAGAAAAACCTACTCACTGTATCAAAAGTCTCAACTAACTTAATAAAACATCTATCTGAAAATCATTCTATTTATTTAGAAATACTTATTCGTGCCTAACAGGGACCATCAGTCCCACTTGGTTGACAATAAGTATTTCTCAGAGATTTGATAGGTTCTTTATTGAAATATTTTCTCCAGTCATAACAGGCTATTTCTCGGCTCTTTCTTATAATATCACCCTCTTCTAACAAAAACCTTTCGTAAAAAACTAATAAACTCATAATTTGACGGGAACGAGGTCGCAGAATCATATTTTATTATAACTTCATATTCCACTTATTAAAAATCCATTCTGTCAAGTATTTAATAACTTTTACAATTCTTTGTGAGAATTGAGCATAAATGCTGGCTACTTGTTTTATTTAATTAAAGGATACTTTATTTTTTACCAAATTATTATTTCAACGTAATATTGTGCTATGCTATTCTATAGTTAAGGTTTCTGATCCAAATAATGGGAAAGATTCACATTAATTATTATGTTTCATAATAGCTCAACTTTAATCATTCTGTATAAGTCGCTTAATCTCAGAACTAAACACAAAATCTCCCGGAACTTACAACCTTGTTCTACGAAATCGTTACAGAATTCAGGAACAAACTTAGGTCGTAGTTTCAGTAAAGTACATCCATTTGCTTAAGTGTACAGTAGAGACGCTATAATTATCTGCCACTTTGAACTTGTCCCTGTCTGGGCGCCAATAACTATTTAAATAGGTCAAAGTGCGGGTAGACTTAGAAAACACCTGTTAATGGATTATTAATATTATAAAAAGGATTATTATTGCAAGTACTAAGGAGATAGTACTATTTTTTATAAGAGAGAAGAGATACATAATTCGGGTATTTATGATAATTTGCTTTTTTGAAAACAATTTCCCGAGAAAACTGAAATTACTACGCATTTTGTTAATCTCGGTCGGTAAACATAAATATATGTTTTGTCTACCTACATAAATGTTTTTTATCTCATATTTTCTCGAAGCTGAAATATGGGTACTACTACCCACTTAGAGTATTACAAAAACACTTATGTACCGTTGTAATACATTACTGATAAGACGGCTGTAGACCCTTATAAAACATTGGAACATGCCTTTTTTACAGAAACCTCCGTTATGTAAGAGCCCTTTTTCAAATTAATATTTTGTAGCTATAGTGAGTGTATACTAAGAGTTATTACAAAATGTAAATGTAATAAAAAAAATGTTGTTTATACATATAATAAATCCTTTGTTCAACTGACAAAGCAGTTACCAATGTAGGTAGGTAGGCGTATCGCATAGTTTGACAGTCGCTGTTGGTGGAACATTAAGTTCAACTTGCTTTTCAGCAGGCTTACTTGTTTTTTCATGAATAATTTGGTATTATCTTTTTTAATGTATTTGGTTTCTGCACGAAAATAACTCCAAACTAAAATTGCGTATAGTTAGTTATATTTATGGCTGAAACAATTTTAAAAAAAATGTAACATTAAAAATGTTGAACATAAATATTTATCTAAACTGTTCTCATTGAATAGTTAATGAAAGGGGCAATCGAAAATGTACGGCTAATAAGAGGAGTTAAGTTTTTTCCAATAGAAAGTTCCACATAAGACATGCAAAATTATTCTCAGAATAAAATAAATCCATTAAAGGTTGAAGTAACTGCACACCACTGTATTCAGCCAGTACTCTCTAATCACTAAACTGGACCAATTTGTTTCAACTTGAAATGAGAAACCAGTCGAGCTTAATAAACTTACTGAGAAATTCTAGCTAGCATTTAAGGATCGATTTGTGACAGACAAAGTGGGAAAATAAAGCAAATGCAATGAAGATCAAAACAGAATGATATTAGATATTATGATTTAAGCTAGTACGTAGTATTTTCTCTATGTCAGTGTTTTCCAAACGTTGTTCTGCTATGGCCCGGTAATTATCACACTGCTCCTTCGTGACCCACTTAATAGTTTTAAACCCAAGCTGATTCTATTAGGTAAAATTATATAGGTACATTTATTAATAGTAAAAAGTTTATTAACACTCATAAATATTCTATAATATCTACTTTGGTATCGCCTATTTAGTCACTAAATCATGTGCGAATTGTGGATCTGCTGCTTATTTTTTTAATAAAAGAAAAACAAGTTGGGATTGTTGCGACCCAGTATTTTATTTTGATGGCCCAGTATCGGGTAGCGACCCGGCAAATGGGAAACCCTGCTCTATATCATACTTTTTTTTAACCCCGGAACGTAAAGGGCTATCGAAGGACGCCGTGGATTTTATTTAGTAAGAGACTGACAGTCCCTGCCTGGAAGGGAGGACTTATTGATGATTTAACCACGATAAAAAACCGGCCAAGTGCGAGTTGGACTCGCCCATGAAGGGTTCCGTAGCAGCAAGCATAGATTAGAGATATAATTATATTGAGATTAGTAAGTAATATACACAAACAATAAAAATAACTTTGTTTTTCATAGTATTTGTATGAATGGCAAAGTTATATTTGCGGTTTTTGAAAAAGTACTATATCTCAAAAACTGCTAACTGTATCTCATCCAAACCAATTTTCGTTGGTAGTTTTGGTTGAGGTCTACATTATATATTTTTTTTAGTTTTATCACTCTCTTATTTTAGAAGTTACGGGGGGGGGGGGGGGGACACACTTTTTACCACTTTGGAAGTGTCTCTCGCGCAAACTGTTCAGTTTAGAAAAAAATGATGTTAGTAACCTCAATATCATTTTTAAAGACCTATTGATAGATACCCCACACGTATGGGTTTGGTGAAAATTTTTTTTTGAGTTTCAATTCTAAGTATGGGGGGCACCCCCAAAATTTGATTTGTTTTGATTTTTGTGTGAAAATCCTAATGCGGTTCACATAATACATCTTTCTACCAAGTTTCAATAGGATAGCTCTTATACTTTCGACAAAAAGTGGCTGTGACATACACGGACAGACAGACAGACATGACGAATCTATAAGGGTTCCGTTTTTGCCATTTGGCTACGGAACCCTAAAAACGGTAACGGTGCTTAGGCTGTCCTCAAAATATTTAATTTAATTTCTTGGAATAATTTGTGTCTACTATCCTAGTGAGATCGATGGAAAGAAGCAATTACTGAACGATTGTCTGGGTGTTCGTGTGTGTGAGATAAAATGATTGAAAACGAACTAAACTAATCTGGCTTGTTGTTAGAGTTTTAATGTTTGACACCCACTCACAACACATGAGAAATTCTTAGTGTGGAGTACCGTTAAAAAAGGTGTTTTGTTATAAAATTTGATATTGTTGGAGTCAAAAATTCGATTAAATTTACTCTACAGTACAAACTACATTTAACTATTCTCTAATTACTAAACTACATCAATTAGTTTCTCCTTGAAACCAGACACCAGACAAGCATAAAACACTCGCCAGGAATAAAGGAATTGCACGAGCATCGGTTGTTAGTATGCTCGACTTGTTAGAGACAAAACGAACTAGTCACTTGCAATAAAGAGCAGTACCGTGACGTAAACGTGAACTAAATACGCCATTTTTAAATAGGTGCGTCCACACAGAGCGCTCAGCCTCGCGAGGCATTTGCTGCGCAAGGAAACTGACAAGCGAGGCTGCTCACTCTGCGTGGACGCGTGTATTACTTTTCGAACAAGGCACGAAACAATATACGCAAGCAAAACAAAAGCCGACACTGGATGGCTCGGGCGCTCGGTCGATCGACCACGGCAGTCATGTCACTTGTCTCGCCCGAGACGTTTAGTCCACTCTCGACCCCTCGACCCCTAAAAAAAGATTTGCTCATTGGTTTCCTCTCAACCCCTAAACATAGTCCACTCTCGACCCCTAGGGGGTGAGAATGAATTTTCATACAAAGGACCCGCACGTTGAGTCCACTCTCGTCCCCTAGTACGATAATTAATATTTTGGTACAGTGACGTACTAAAGGTAAAATTCAGGAATTAATATTTTAAAAGACTGCCTCGTCGGTCTAGTGGTCGCAAGCGCAACTGCTGAAGCTGTGATTCCCGGGTCCGGCAGTGTTACTAGGTTTTTCTATTAGGAATTTCTCAATAGCAACTACGGAGTCTGGATTTATTCTTGGCTGATGGCAATATTGGGTAGGTATAGGTTAGGTTTTGGGTGTTAATTATAAGGTACACCTCTGTTTAACTCTTTGCGGATTACAGGCGTAACGTTATTATGATAATGCTATATAGCAATATTAGAAAATCTATACATATAATAAATCTGTAGAAGGGTCAATTCAGTACATTAAAAATATTGAAAAAATAAATAGCGGGGTGTGTTGCTGGATCGATACCAAACCCAAATATGTGATTAAAAAAATTTTTGTCTGTCTGTCTGTATATGCAGGTGTTAGATATGATATATAACCCCAATGCAATAAATAACAATTGAATATTTTTATCGATTTAAGTTAAGGTTAAAAATAAATACTTACTGAATTTCTAATTTATTTAATCAAATTTGTCCAGGATGCAAATAAATCTAATCAAGCTTTAAAACGAATCTACTGTACAAGATTTGTTTATTATTGTGATAGATATGGTATATAGTCCCTTTGTAATAAATAATAACAATATATTTAAAACAACGATCATGACTTCCGAACGAAATCAGTTGATGTTCAAATATTTATCGAATTATGTCTAGGTTACAAATAAATACTCACTGAATTTCTTAATTATCTATTCAAGTTTTAAAATGGTTCTACTGTACAAGATTCGTTTATTATTGCTTATAATAATATTTCTTGTCGGTAATATTTCTTGGGGGTGGTACAATTCTAGGTTTATAAAAACAGATGTACCCTCACATTCGTGGTCATTATTCTTCAATCGCTATATGAGATAAGCCGTGCTCTGATTGTTGTTCTGTTTGATAAATGTGAAATAATAATAGAGAATCCAAGTGTGTGAAGCTGAAAGTTATAATTTGTGTTCTAACGTTCTACAGTGAAAATGTAAGTTAATAGATATTTATTATGATCTGAATATTATTGATAATGATAATGTATGTTTAAAAAATGTGTACTGATATTGTATGTTTTATAACTGTGTAAAATATGTTGCCGTGGAGTTTCTTTCTCCGTTCTTCTCCACGAAAGACCTAGGGTTTGCGAACGGAGGTAGCTTGGTAATAAATACCTAGTCTTGATTTTGTGCTTTTCTTTATAAACCCATTCCTGTACAAAAGTCCTTAGAGATACCTTACATACAGTAAATAAATAACATTAACCATCCTGATATCTAAAACTTGATAATAAAGTCTATATTAATGTCAATAAAACTAGAAATACATATCCTATTTATCACACACACACATCCATTTTCTAACATCAGAAGTGGGATGTGTGCCCTAATCTATTTATTAATTCTAATGCAATTCTTTTTGTATATTTCATAATCAACGTTGGAGCTGTCAATCGGCACATCCCTGCTGAAAGCTGTGACGTCATCGGATGGATGAGTTGACTTTAGAAGAGCGATGTAAACGTGCTGCCATCTCGAACAACGGGACTACGATGCTACTGAAAAAGATCGAAGCCATGTCGAGGATAACGGAACGAGAACTTCTGTACCACAGTATGAACTTTTTACTAATGTCGGTAAGGCCTCCAGAGGCTCTGCTTTATTATTATTATTATAATATCTCTTTATCTCAAGTAACATTGACTCATTGTGTTAGTAACAGTTTTCCTTATTCCTATGTTAGTATTCCTAATAGTTTAATATGTTTAAATCCAAAAGTGAGATGAAAAGGTCCTAGATATAAATAGTGTTATTTTTTTAAATTATTTGGTTAAGCTTTATTAGAATGTTAACGAAATTAAATAGGAATACAACAAAAGAAAGTGACGTCAGGTAGTTGCAAAGAAAAAGAATGTGTGTATACTTTTTATTTATAAAAATGACTCTGTTTACATTAAAAATAATAGGACGACGAAACTGCAACAGAATTATCTGAAACAGTATGTGTATATTTTATTGAGGTTTGACCTTCAAAGCAATAACAACTTTGAACAGAAGTATTTTTAAAGACCTGTCGATTGATAGGAAATTGGTTACACTGATCAACAAAATTGTAGCTTTTTGTCACACGAAAACTTTTATCTAATGTTGAATTTACTAGGGCCAACAAACAATAATACAGCAAAAAATAATTGACATATCAGGTTTCTTTTGCAAAAAAGCATATATTTTCGCAAAACAAAAAAAATCAGTAAATAGTTGTTGTTTGGAAAAACAAGTAAACTAAATGAAATATCTTTTGATCCGAAGAAAATATGGGAGTTGAGACTATTGACATTTTTGTTAATTTAGTATAGCTTTCATTTGCAAAATGCAAGGGTTGGCATGATAAAAACAAGTTGTTTTGGAACACAGGTTGAAATCGGTTTGAATTTGAACAGCGTTTTTTTTTTTAAAAAAAAAAACAAGTTTAAAATATTGTATAAAACTTTAAAATTACCATTTATGACAAATTACTACATTTTAAATTAAAATAAATAAATATTTAGGAGTATGAATAGCTTTAAATAAAATCTACCGGCGTCTTGCTATGTTACATTTTTGAACTTTTATTGGGACCGTACTTAAATAAAACATTATTTTTGTGATAAGTAATTTATTCAATCAAATGCCTTAGTACCAGGATTTGTACAAGATATCACCTATTTTTGAAACATTAGCATATGATAATTTCAATTTCAAAACAATCAAAGTTATAGCAATGTGAATTGATAAATAACATTATTTATTATCAAACCAAAAATTGTGGTCACTAATTTCGACTGTGACTAAAAAAAAAGTTATTCTATAAAAAGTTATTTTTTGTACATGTTGGTGTTTTCCCTTACTCATAGAATAGAATTCATAGTTCATATGCCCCGTCGGTCCCGCTAGGAAAGTCTTTATGCCAACCCAATGTAAAAAACAACATTAAATCTGATACTACTAGAAAAGATTACGCAGCATACAAATAAATGTTAACTATTGATCATTTTTGTAAAATATATGTAATTTACTATTGAGAGTCTAAAAATATGATCTAGTGTAGAAATGAAACGTAAAGTTCGAATGAATAACAAATAGTGCCCTAAACAAAAAAAAAACCACTTGTTTATAACAATTTGAACTGTTAGTTTAAAAAAAAAATAGTTGAAGAGAAACTGTTCAAAATACAAATTGATGGTCTTTTTGAAGTAGTATTTTAACTGGCTTATAAGCTTTGATATTAAAAGAAAGAGTAGTTGTAGATCTTCTGTTCAATGACCAAGTTAATCAGGAGGTCATTTTCATAAGATACGATTAAGAGTTTATATATTATGTTTTATTTTTTCAAGAAAAATCTTCTTTGATTTTGCAATAGGTCTGTAGTTTAAACATCTGTTTGCTGTTTGTCTCACAAAATAAAAAGGTGCTTTAATTATGACTTTAAGAACCTAAATATTATGATAAAATGGAACAAATCTCTACTTGAATAATATGAAAACTAGTTACAATTTGATCGAATGAACCGAAATACGATCTGAATCTTAGCCTCAAAATTAAAAGTATAGCTTAGTAAATCGGCTAAAAAATCATGATTTTGAAAAGGTCTCGACTTGATAGAACTATTCGCAATGATAACAATAATTGTCAGCATAACCGAGTCGATTTCTTTGGAAAATAAAATGCAAATCCTTTGATTCATGTAGCAAAAAAAAAAATATTCATGTACATATGCCATGCAAAAGAAAATGAAAAATGAACAAGTGATAGACGTCATATTGTCCATGATATAATTATATACACTTTGTGAATACAAATAAAAGAGAAAAAAAAAGAAACTAAGTTGAATCTAGAGAAATAAGTTTTACTGTGCTATCGTATGTATTGTATTTTATATTAGTGAAGGTTTATGATACTAAATTTAAAAACATGATTGTATGATATGTAATATGGATGAATAAATAAAACCTTGGCTGTGGTTAGACATTCACTGACTGCGGGTGATTGAGCTTCACCGACGGCGGGGTGTTTGGTCTGCCCAGTAAAGTTATAAGTAAGATTGTTAGTAAGGATTATGAACTGCTGGTCGGCCACTGCCCTGATATCTTTCTGAAATTCACGCGCAGCAGGTGATAGGACTGATATGTCAAGGCCAGAGGCTATTATAGGAACTGCTGGTCGGTCACTGCCCTGATATCTTTCTGAAATTCACGCGCAGCAGGTGATAGGACTGATATGTCAAGGCCAGAGACTACTTGAAAATTATTTATCTATTTATTTATCGTTTGTTCATTCCATATACATATCATTGCATGAAAAAAAAAAAGAAATATTTATTTATTTATATCATTATAGTCAGTTAGGTACTTCGAGAGCGAAGTACTTGTCAGTATGGCCGTGTTAGATATGATATATAACCCCAATGCAATAAATAACAATTGAATATTTTTATCGATTTAAGTTAAGGTTAAAAATAAATACTTACTGAATTTCTAATTTATTTAATCAAATTTGTCCAGGATGCAAATAAATCTAATCAAGCTTTAAAACGAATCTACTGTACAAGATTTGTTTATTATTGTGATAGATATGGTATATAGTCCCTTTGTAATAAATAATAACAATATATTTAAAACAACGATCATGACTTCCGAACGAAATCAGTTGATGTTCAAATATTTATCGAATTATGTCTAGGTTACAAATAAATACTCACTGAATTTCTTAATTATCTATTCAAGTTTTAAAATGGTTCTACTGTACAAGATTCGTTTATTATTGCTTATAATAATATTTCTTGTCGGTAATATTTCTTGGGGGTGGTACAATTCTAGGTTTATAAAAACAGATGTACCCTCACATTCGTGGTCATTATTCTTCAATCGCTATATGAGATAAGCCGTGCTCTGATTGTTGTTCTGTTTGATAAATGTGAAATAATAATAGAGAATCCAAGTGTGTGAAGCTGAAAGTTATAATTTGTGTTCTAACGTTCTACAGTGAAAATGTAAGTTAATAGATATTTATTATGATCTGAATATTATTGATAATGATAATGTATGTTTAAAAAATGTGTACTGATATTGTATGTTTTATAACTGTGTAAAATATGTTGCCGTGGAGTTTCTTTCTCCGTTCTTCTCCACGAAAGACCTAGGGTTTGCGAACGGAGGTAGCTTGGTAATAAATACCTAGTCTTGATTTTGTGCTTTTCTTTATAAACCCATTCCTGTACAAAAGTCCTTAGAGATACCTTACATACAGTAAATAAATAACATTAACCATCCTGATATCTAAAACTTGATAATAAAGTCTATATTAATGTCAATAAAACTAGAAATACATATCCTATTTATCACACACACACATCCATTTTCTAACACAGGCATCACGTGAAAACTAACGGTTCGATTTCGATGAAACTTGGTATAATTATACCTTATTATCCTGGGCATTAAATGGGATACTTTTTATCCTGGAAAAATACGTAGAAAAAAATCTTATTTTTCAGTTATATTCATAGACGTTGTTCTGTAGAACCGCGAACACACGTTGCATTACCCGCAGTGGATTCAGCGCCGTAACCTGTAGCGCCGAAAGTCGGATTTGGCTTCAACCGTTTGTGGCACACGCGGGCCACGCCTCCCCGACTCCTATATAAGGAGCCGCGTTCCGCGCCGCGCGATGCATATAAATTCTGAATTTTGATGCGAGCGGACGTGTCCAGTGTGGCGAGCGGTCGTCCGTGGAATTAATATTGTATGCGTGTAATTTTAAACCGTGCTTTTCAGCGCGACCTTTTTGATTACTGTTCCGATCAGTTATTTGTAAATACAAGGTCGGAATTACTATGAAAAAAATACTACAGAACGCGAGCTCAACAGCAGTAGCTCAATAGAGGGATCTCCTTAATTATTATAGGCTTAGCCGTATTTGGGTCCAATAGATATTTATAAGATGTCATTGTCAGAGTTACTCAAAATGGAGAAATAAACCAACAATCAAAAACAAACCAACCAACCATCCACGCGAAGACCGACATCCGCGCGGACGGAGTCGCGGGCGGAAGCTAGTGTAAAATAAAGGGTGAGGCCAAACGAGCGTAATTATTGAGTCGTGAGCCACAGAATTTCGGTCGCTTTCATAGAAAATTTTGCGTCGCGTCTTTTGATTTGTTTTTTGGTTTGGTATGATCGGTTTCTTTTAAAACGTTGCCCCACACTATTAATTTCTTCCTGTGTCGTGCGTGCGTTTACAAACATATAAACTCACATACACAAACGCCCAGACCCGGAACAACCCCGAACAACCGAAAGGAGATCCCTCCTTAACTATTATAGGCTTAGCCGTATTTGGGTCCAATAGATATTTATAAGATGTCATTGTCAGAGTTACTCAAAATAGAGAAATAAACCATCCACGCGAAGACCGACATCCGCGCGGACGGAGTCGCGGGCGGAAGCTAGTACTTAATAAGGATTAGAAATGAACTATAGGGTAGACTGATGATTTTTCATCGTAACTGTACTTGGGGGTCGAGTGGAAACCAAAACTTGGCTTCAAAATGAAATCCACTCTCGACCCCCAAGGGTCGAGAAGAAACTGTAGTTAGGGGTCGAGTGGACACTTTAATTCTTGGGGGTCGAGGGGACGAGAGTGGACTAAACGGCCCGAGACACATCCACACCAACCGAGCTGCTTCGCGCGGAAAATGCGTCGCGAGGCTGCGCGCTCTGTGGGGACGTACCTAATCGAAATACAATTAAAGTTGTTTAATTTTGTATAGTTTCTTATTTTACCCTTTTCAGTTCAAATTCATAGCCCAAATTCTTGTCAAATACTATTTTCTTACATGTGCACTAGAATTTTGTAATCTCTAGCACCGATAATAACAGCGTCCATGTATACAATAAGCGAAAAATGCTCTTAAAACAAGAACTCCACGACCTCATCCCACCAGCCCCCTTCTATCATCGCACATCTAGACGCACGGCAAATTACCATCCTTACCTCATTGCTACGAGTATACCACCAATTCGCACTAAGCGTTTCCAAACGTCTTTTATAATGCGGACAGCGAAGAAGTGGAACTCTCTGCCTGCATCTGTGTTTCCGAATACATACAACCCTAATCTCTTCAAAGTTAGAGTGAACAGGCTTCTCCTGGGTAAGCTCGCTCCATCGTCGACCTTGTCTTAGTCACTCTTAGTGACCTAGACTGAGGTCAAGAGCAAACCCATCAAACAACAAAAAAAAACTACTGAACCAAACTGAATGAATTTTTATGGGACCAAACAGCAGGTATAGTATACTGCATATAAGAAAAATAATCGAATTACACAAATCGGGCCAGAAACTTCGGAGTAATCGGTGTACATACATTAAAAAAACCGACCGAATTGAGAACCTTCTCCTTCTTGAAGTCGTTTAAAAATAGTAAAGTGTGACGTAGAGTAAACGGGGACTTTGGTGTTAATTCAAAAATAACGTCTTACTAATTTCAAGGGTTTTTAGACAAGCGTTCAATAGATATTTAACTTTTTGTGATATATTATGACGGGAAGTATTTATGGAATTTATTGCGTGGAAAATGAAAAAGCGCTATTTTCCGTCAAATTAACGTTAAAGTTCCCGTTTACTTTAAGTCACAAAAACGTGAAAAGTCATGCTAGGGCCTGCGGCTCGATTGGACCTCGTCAGTTAACGTTTTACAACCTAACAAATTATTATCACACTGACCTTGAAGTTTCAAGTTCCAAGACATGTAGTCTCATTTGAATATCTTAGTCAGACGAACCCTTGGGATGAATTAAATTTCATACTTGTGTTAATTAGTTAATTTATTGGCCTGTCTTCAGTTGATAGGGTCCTAATATGGGTTGAAGGATGAAAGGGTTGTTTTGGCAGGGTTGTTAAGTCCAAACTTAACAACCCTGCCAAAACAACACAAGTTGTCAACAAAGACAATTTGTCCAAACAAATTGTCTTTGTTGAGAATTTGTGTAGGTACAGTAAACCGCATATCAGAAGTAAAAGAAACTTTGTAGGTAGGTAGTTAGACTCACAGTTGACTGTAGGTACTATTACTTGAAGAGAAAATTATACAATTGCACTCAGATAAAAAAAAAATAGATATTTTTAAAATGTACCTATTTTTAAAAGGTACCTATTTTTGTGATCTGAGCAATTGCATTAAAAAAAAGAAAGAAAGTTCATAGACTCAAAAAGTTTAAATACTGTTAAAAATTCGAGATAACTGTTACTTATCGTCCAAGAGTATAATTTCTCGTGGGAAACTTAATACAATTTATTCAGTTTTAATTTTTTCTTGAACTTTTAGATCAACTGGGGAAATTACTCTTAAAGTGTAGTAACTGGGTAGATTTAAATCTATAATATATATTTTGTAAAATTACTTTAAGGGGTTAGTTACTCATGAAGCGATGCGATGCTATTTGACTGATTTGTGTCGCAGACCAACTAGAAGTGAAAATCACCCTTACTGCTACGACATAATGATGCAATTCGACTAATTACGTCGTCATAGTAAGCCCTTTAGATTACTTTCTACCTACAGACAACCGAACGTCAAGAAATCATTTTTTATTCACAACGCTATTATAGCGTGCTTTCAGCGAACTACGGGTCCAATATAATACTGTTGAGGCTGCCATGGCGCTGTAGCAAGTTTGCGGACGCAAAATGTAATTAGTTTTGCTGCCATCATCTGGAAAAGCGCCTCCATAATGATACGAGTCCGCGGCAGTGCCAACACTATTCTCAGAATATTCGCAGATTGGTGGGATTCTCCTATGTTGCAGAGATGGATGCGGCTCCACACCGATTTGTAATTTTTATGAATTGTAATTTTAATGTTTTGTACCCCCTTGACAGCAGTGGTGGCCCATTGGTATCGGCGTCGACTTAAGAGGTTCGAACCCAGACAGGCGCATTACTTTGTGTAATTTATTTCATCACCACTGCTCTCAAAATGGTGAAGGAAAACATCGTGAGGAAACCGGCATGTACTAGAACAAAAATTCGAAGACATGTGACATCTAGCAACCCGCACTGGGCTCGCGTGGTAGATTATGGCCCACTCCCTCTCACAAAGAGGAGGCCTGTGTCCCAACAGTGGGAACATTTATAGGCTGATGATGATGATGACACTATACTATATTAAGTATTATTTTTACTTACACTATGGACTCTGTCTTAAATAAAGTTATTTGATTTGGTTTGAAAGCTAGACCACCGTTCTATCGACGAAAAATAAATAAAGAAAATTAACACACTTGAATTTCTCTTAAACTAGGGCCACACTAACGGGAAATGCCGTTAATTTTCACGTCAATAGATGTTGACGTTTATTTCTTCATTACGTAATTGACTTTGCAAATAATTCTAACTTGACCTGTAGCCGTATCGAACTGAACTAGTCAGCAATTTAGAACAAAGGAACTCTAAAACTAAACACAATTGTATTTCAATTCTACTCTTTAAAAAATAAAGTCTTATTTCCTTTGAAACTTTTGTTACTTAAGAATTGAATCTAAAACCTGAAGAACTGTAAAAGGGAACACACTGAATTTAAACTGTAATGATACACAAACAAGGTCGAATTTCCATTGAAAGGATACTGAAGCTTTAACAAGAATTTTATTCTTTTAGTGAGACAAATCAATACTTCCTCAGATTAAAGGAAAACGGTGCCTTTTCCTTAAAGGTAATTTTGTTAAAATTACAACAATTATTTGTATTTAGTTTAATGGTAGCTTTTTCCATTTACTTTTTAAGTTTGAATAGAGTTTTCAGAAACGTAGAGTTCCAAGATTTTATTATGTCTAAATTACATGCTTTTTTTAGATCTTCTAACAAAAAAAAAATTGAAAAAAATAACAAATTCTTACCCCCGTTCTGCAGGTATCATTCCATCATCTCATGTACCTATTAATAATCAGAGGCATACCTGAAACAGAAAAAAAAACTGTGTTAATAATGTAAAATATTTTACAAAGGTGAGTTAATAAATATGATTGAAAAAAACAATTGATTCTAACGCGGTACGAAGTTTGCCGGGTCAGCTAGTTTGTATATAAATCTATAGAAGTAAAAAGTACTAGGTCAAAAAAAAAGTCTGGGTTTCTAGAGATGGTTAAGTACTCTGACACCAGAGGCTCGGCCATAAGTTTTCCCATCATTGTGACTTAAACGGGAACTGTGATTTCAATTTGATGGGAAAAAAATAGTTCTTCGGTCGAACACAAGATGCGCTTTTCCACTATCCATACAATGAACACTTCAAATACTTCAAGTACATTGTACGATAAAATACATAAAACTTGTGAAGGTCAATTCCTCACACGAAAAGGGGCTCCAAATGTCTGCCCTTCTGTACAATGTCTTACGTAACATACTTTTATTACTACGAATATTTTCGGCACACAGACAAAGATCAATATACAAAACAGTAAACCTATTTACGTAGCCCCTTCAAAAGATATTATGTAAAACTTTTATGTCTTCAAACAGTCTTCAAACCCGGTTATAGTCCAAATTATGACAAACAAAACGACGGGTTACATAGTCCTGCTATTATAAATGCGAGAGTTTATAAAGGACGGATCAAAATCCGGGCATGCGGACGGCGAGTAATGGGCGACTCACCGTCCGATGGACCATGCCCGGGTCGACGGCGTGTCTTGTTCCACGCGCTCCTCAAAGAGCTGTCAGCAATCTCACGACGAAAGCCGCGACCCCAGGACCGTCTTATCAGGTAACCGTGGCCCCGGAACGTAACGGGCTATTGAAGGACACCGTGGATTTTAGTCAGTACGAGTCTGACAGTCCCTCCCGAACCAGCCTGGGTGGGAGTTATTGGATGATTTCACCACGTATAAAAAAATATTGTCTACTGAACGAATTTGGGTAAATTCTGCAGACATTATACGAGTATCTCATCGGATAATATTCAACGTCCACGCGACCAAAATCACGGGCATAAGATAATACAATATAAAGTTATGTCGAGTCGCGTAAGTTTTTACGAGTATCGCTATAAAAATAATATTAACCCTAAACAGCTTGTCGTGTTCGTACTGAATGGGGCATAAAGGGTTGAGTCCATGATTTAAGAGGACTTTTGATATAATAGGGGGTTTAACTTTCCAGGAGTCGATTTTTGCCGCTCAGCTATACTGCGGAAAATTGTCGAAATAGACGGTCCCGTGACCTTGGCAGACGTTTTACTCTATGGGAGCCCCATCAGTTAGCTGACAGTTCTTTGAGGCGCCAATGGAAAATGACCGTCAACCCGGGCATGGTCCTTGATCGGACAGCGAGCTGCCATCGTCCGCCGTTTGACGAGCATATTTTGCGCTGCGTTGTTCCGCAAATTGTTTAAAACCACGATCTGTTCTGCTCAACGCTTTGTTTGAAAAAAAAATAATTATAAGCCGCATGCGATTTTTGGCGATTTGGTGAACTGGTGATGTTTCGATTTGTACAAGAGATGGACTGTTGGACTCGTGTGAATTCCCCACTAGGTAGGCGAAGTAGCATAAATTTCTTTGTACGAGTAGGTATTATAGGTTGAACACATGACCTTTCCCTGGTACGTCTATTTTTAGAGTCAGGAACTATTCAAGTCTAGTGAATCCGTTTCTCAAGCTTGCCATGTTTCATGAGTTTGCAGGCATGTAATTGTTGCTTTTGATGTGAGAATAAAGTTTTGAATTTTAAGGCCAGGTATTCCCAATTTTACATCACTTTGATTTAACAATAAATAAAGAAATCGTGATTTTTTAAATCCAAAAAAAGAACTTGTTCTAGTTTACTCTATGTACTTTGACAATTTGTGGTTCAAAACACGATATCGAAAACTTCACTCGATAAAAAAAAAATCCGAAAAACAGGCTAAATCGATATTTTTTTCATGTTTTTCTTGTTTTTCTCAAAGCTTATAAATGTTTTACTACTAAAAACCATATCTTAAAAAGGTAATAACGTAGAGAAAAGTAATTTGTGGTTACATTTTGCAAAATAGCTTGTTTTTTTTAATAATAAATTATTATATAACACAGCGGCTCGCGTTCGTCACTTCAGTCGCCCGCTAGGCCTTGTCGAGGTGAGACCTGTGTCCCTTTTTCTAGCGCGCGGCTATCACATAGTGTAAAGAAGGCAGTTACTCTTTATTTGTTTTTATTAGTGCACAGAAGTATGGGAAATAAAAATAAAAACAAGAAAGTAGCCAGGTGCAAAGTCCGGAAGGTTAGACGAGAAATTAGGTAAGTTTGTTTACAATTTTATTTTTTCACATACTAATAGGGTCATTTCGCCTGTTTGCGTCCATTTAGTGCAGTTGTCAAGTTTGAAGGAGAAAATAAAAATGTCCCAACACCAGTTTCAATAAAAAAAATATGTAAATGCGTTCGTTATATAGTCTATTTTAATATCAGCTTTCAGTTTTGTTCGAAACTTCTCGTATTTTTTTTTTAAACAGAAAAATGTCAAAATTAGGCGTTTTACCCAGTTTGCGTCCAAAAAATCCAAATTGCGTCCACCCGTGGACCATTTCGCGTCCATCAGTTTAGAGAAGGAATATAGGGGAGATTAGGGGTGATATGATTGGATTTTAACAATTTCTTTATCTAATAAAAAAATAACATATTTATAATTATAAAAATAAAATAAAAAAACTTGTTTATTCTTCTCAACGTCGATAGAATTTAAAATAAAAAATAACCATACATTGGTTCTGGTCCCGGTTTCTTTACTCCAGGCACACCCAGGGCAGGGCGGGAGGGACTGTCAGCGTGGAAAACACCGCGCCGTCGACCTGGGCATGCTCCATGGTCGGACAGCGAGTCAACCATTACTCGCCGCCTGCATGCCCGCGTCTACGGTGGCCAGAGATCGTCTGCCGACGTCCGACGGTGTGGGCGCCTACCACCGCGGCTGGGGTGGAGGGAGGACGCTATCCTCTCCCTCACGCGACCCGCCTCCTCCTTCGCGAGCTTGACGGCTTCGCAGAAGGAGGCGACCGCTTTCCACTCAAACTCGCCCCGCAGCATGGCCTCGACCAATACCGGGCGCGAGAGGTCTTCGCCTATCGCCGCGGAGAGGACACGGCGGTGCTCTGGCCAAGCGGCCAGAGCCCGGGCAGAGGCCGGGCGATCCTCGCTGTGGTGACACCCAGGCGTTTCTTCCTTTCCCATCAGACACAGGTACCTCCCGAAACTTCAGTGTACGGTGAGGACCTGCGTCATGCGGTACGTCAGGACTATCCAGCCCACAGAACAGATAAAGGAGGAGAACCTCCTTTATATGTTCTGTGTCTTCTCCTTTATATGGTCTTACCCGCTGCACGCTGACGCGCTGGAGGGCAGTCACCTCCAGACTTCATTGCACTAGTAAAACTTGAATTTTAATCTCATAGTCCTAATCAAAACTGTACTACCTATTCATTTCAAATTATTAAAAAAATATGAATAAAATATGTTTATGCTATCATTTTTATTTATTGAAAAAATGGACGCAATTTGCTATATAATATTATTCAATGCAGGTATAGTTTGCGTCCACGTGTTTCGATATTGTCTATCTTTTACTACAATCATAATAATGTGGACGCAAATTGGCAGTTACAATTACATACTATAAGTGTTAAAATAAACAAAAATCCAATTTATCTTTCATATTTTAATCACATAAAAATAAACAATTAGAGAATACATATATAGACGAGTTCGCGTCCACTGTGGACGCAAAGTGCACATTTTATAAATTCGGTGTTGTAATTCGCGTCCAGCTTATTTTAACTGTTAACTTTAAAAAAAACAAGCAAATTCATAATTCATATTATTCGTTTTTCCATTATTAATGTCTACAAATAGCTATGTTTCCTAAAATTCACATAAAACAATAAAATATTTACCGTTAAACGCGCCGCTGCACACTATTTTTTTTTTACATTCCGCGCGTTTTCACTCTGCTTTTGAACAACCCGAGACTAAATATTTTTTCTAAACGGATTAGCGGTGCGGACAGAACTTTTGTCTATGTTATCGTGTCTCTTATACGTTGAGGTATAAGCGGTCATGTCTTTCCATGTCATTAGAGTAAGAATATACTTATTTTCGAGCATTTTTAAAGGGAGATCCGTAAAATGGACGCGAACCGGACCATGGACGCGAACAGGCGAACTTACCCTATTATCTAAATACTTATTCGTCTTTTGATTTTTAAATCTAATCTTCGGTCTATCTTTACCTTTACTTTCGAAACCTGTCCATCATTTCCGGCCGGCCGCACCTGTGTGTGTTTATTACCTACTAGATGTTGGCCCCGGCCTCGCTCGCCAGCCAACCCCTCTCCTATATAGCCTATTACCGGCTCTAGTGTCCCACCTGTCTCTGTACCAAAATTTATCAAAAACAGCCGTTTTGACATGAAAACGGAACATACATACATACTTACATACATAGGTAGATGCAAAGGTATAATATGAGTAGGAAATTAGGGATCTCTGTTCCTTTCTGCGGATATATGTAGGTAGGTACCTACCGGCACCGACATTGAAGTCTCAAGGACGGATACCAACATAATACATAGTAAAATCATAACAGTAGAATAACTTGATAACGTTTTCATGAACATTTTTTTATTGTTGCAGTGCATCAAAACCACGATGCGGGCATGCGGGCGGCGAGTAAAGGGCAACTCGCCGCCCGACCATGGACCATGCCCGGGTCGACGGCGCGTTGTGTTCCACGCGCGCCTCAAAGAGCGTCAGCACGATGACGGGGCCCCGCCCAAGAGGGCCAAAGCCTGCCGGGGTCGCGGGACTTATCTCATTACCGTGACCCCGGAACACAAAGGGCTATTGAAGGACACCGTGGATTTTAGTCAGTACAAGTCTGACAGTCCCTCCCGCCCTGCCCGGGGTGGGAGGACTCATTTGATGATTTTACCACGCTAAAAAAAAAAAAGATTTTGAAAAATGTGGCAAAATATAATTTAATTTATTTAAGCATTATGGACGACATACAGCTAAAACAGACAGTAATAAGTTTCGTTAGAAAATTAACCAAGCTAAAATTGAAACCTCTGTATTCATGTTAGAGTTGCTAGTCTAAAGTCAACCCGTGAGTTTGTATTTGTATATCTTATAAAAGCCTAATTGTTTTTCATTAATTGTTTCAGTGGAATGGAAGATATTCGTAATACATTTATTGTTGAAGAAGAGGCTAGAAATCAAGATGATTTTCATCCTGTTACAGGACGTCGAATCGTTGATATAAATTTCCTTCTTAAAGAACTGCAAGAAAAAGGGCGACATAATAATTTATTCGATTGCAAGATGAGTAATTTTCGTTTAATCAGCGAAAGAAGTCTAGGGCTTATCTCTGTTTTTAAATTCCAGTGCAACATGTGCCAAGAAACTTGTCTGGTCCATTCTGAAGATTACAAGGATCCGCAGCAAGTAAATTTAAATATAGCTGCAACCACGGGAATCATAGCTTCAGGCATTGGATACTCTACATTTGAGGAATTATGTTCTTCCATGAATATACCGACATTTTCTTCAAAATATTATTTAAAATTGCAAAATGATGTTTATGCAAAATGGGAGAAAACTGCTAGTGAGTCTTTGGCGGCTGCTGCAGCAAAAGAAAAAGAAATAGCGCTCGCAGAAGGAAGAACAAATAACGGTTACCCCGTCATTGACGTATATGTTGATGGCTCATGGTGTACTAGGTCTTACGGAACAAATTATAAATCTTCATCGGGTACGGCATCAATAATTGGCAGAAAGACTGGCCAAGTTCTATATCTTGGAGTAAAAAATAAATATTGCTTGGTGTGTGCCAGAGCCGCTAACAGAAAGGTCGATCCGAAACAGCATGTCTGTTTCAAAAACTACACAGGTTCTTCAAGCTCAATGGAAACTCAAATTATAGTCGAAGGATTTAAATCCTCGATTCCAATGTATGGACTTATATACGGCAGAATGATAGGAGATGGTGATGCGTCAACCTACGCTAAAATTCTCAACGCCAAACCGTACGAAAATCAAAATCTGACGGTTGAAAAAATCGAGTGCCGGAATCATATCTTGCGTAATTTCTGCAAAAAGTTACGTGGACTTACCACAGAAACTAAATATATGTTGGCACATCGGAAAACGCTGACCAATGTAAAAATAATGTTAATGCGAAAAGCAATTGTGAATTCCATAACACATAATAAAGTTTCTCAGAATCATAGGTTTCACCTTTAGGGGTGTTCTGGCTAGCACGTGTGTCCGAATCTTTTTGCGGATTCTGTGTGATTCTTGATACTCTTTTGTTCTTGTGTTTGTAAAAAGGTTTGTATCGTGATACACTTGCATACAGCATAAAAACAGATATGCAACATGCAAACAAGCACCACAAAAACATGCAAGCAAGCATGCAGCATGCAAGTAAGCATGCAGCATTCAAGCAAGCATGCAGCATGCAAGCAAGCATGCAGCATGCAAGCAAGCATGCAGCATGCAAGCAAGCATGCAACATGCAGCAAGCACGCAGCATGCAACATTCAGCAAACACGCAGCATTCAAGCAAGCATGCAACATGCAACAAGCATTGTTTCTGTCATGGCTCCGGCGCTGCGGGGTTTTGGGTGGCCCCACGCGAGCTTATCGTCGCAGATGATTTGAACGCTCACCACCGCAGCTTCGGTTTACTGGCCGGCTTCGCCGGCCAGCCTCAGCCGCGGCGGCCGTTCCAACCACCTACTCCTCAGCTCGCGGGCCACCCCACCCCTCCGCGCCTACGCGATTTTAAATTACACTCTAGGGGTAGGGCAGACAAGACTACGTAAAGTCGGTTTTGCAGCATTTCGTTTCCGCCACAAAGTTTTGTAGCAGAATATATTGAATTTTTATGACAGTAATTTAATTTTTGGTAAAATTTTATTTCGGTATGGTGAAAATATGGCAAATAAATCATTTGGCAATTGAAAAAAGTTTAAAAGAGGCTTCGGTCAATAGTAAAAAGTTATTTTGTTAATCGGCGGAACATACTTCGGTAAAATAATACTTATGGCTAATGATACTTCGATGAACTGAAAATATGTCAAATAATGCATATAGCAAAAGAGATGTCGGTCAATAGTTTTCGGTGTAATGAAATTCGAACAAACAAATTTCGGTAAATTGATCGGTTCCCTGTAGAAATGCATTAAAAATAACTATTCAGCCATATTGAATGGTTTGCCATATTGGATTTAGAATGACGTCACGTGTTACTAATCAGTAAAAGTACTAGGCTAGTATAAGATCAAGGTGGTATCTTTTGCGCTCTCGCGCCACGTGACATGCAGCGCGGGGGTAAGGTAACTCTAAATGACCTGCCAAAATACTGGGCTAGCATAAGCTCAATGGTAAGTTTTTCAACGGGGTCAACGAAGTTCATTTGAAAAGCGCTGTGGTGCCACGTGATAGGGGGGAGGCAAATGCTGTTAGAATACTATTTAGCTTAGATTGTGGCAAGCGAAAATTCAAGGTTTACGTAAATGTGATTTCATGCGTTTTTTACGGCATTATCGTCCTTGCGTTACCTATTGCATTTGGAACACCCGATCTAGAAACTAAAACATCAATTAATTTAATAAGTATAGTTCAGAGTTTATTCCATTTAAAATATCTACTCAAATTAATTTATTACAAAAAAAAAGAAAGACTTCGCTATTACTACAAAATATTATAATAAAACAAGTTTTTAATGAATCAAATCTCTTATTTTATATTTAAAATAAATCAATAAGACAAGTTGACCTACTGCCTGCTTATCTGTAATGTGACACTCCCCGTGAGTCCCCGCGACGTAAGCGCACGGCTCGCTTTGCGGCAATCGCGGGCAACTCTTGGTAGCGTTAAATGCCTATTTCGCTTGGATTACCTGCCCTTAATACCTACCTTCGTTTAATTTTTGACGGAGCACGATGGTGTTTTTATGTCCATTTCATAGCTAGCTGTCATATCATAGATAGCTGTCTCGGAACTATCAAGGTCGCAAAGGGAAACCGAAGGAAAAAGTTGGTTTTTTAACCGACGAAAACTAAGGAGTCCAGGAACATTTATAATATAAGTAAGTATTTTAACTAGTCAGGGCACGAATACATTAGCCGATTTGCCAAACGAAAACTATTTTTGGAAATTGTATCGTATATCTATAGTTCTAATAATAATGTGTATGGTATGTGTGTTTCTATTTGTACAACGCATCCACGACGCGACGCAGCAGGCGTAGCATGGCGCCGGCGCCGTAGAAAGGGGTTTTGTCGACGGAAGAAAAGACAAAATGACAGAACGTAGAAATATTTTTCGCGTTTTAAGCTTGGTAATGTAAAAAATATAGAAAATAAACGTTGTATTCTTCAATAGTGTACGAATGGTGTCATATTTGTGCAAAAAACAGTCGATTTGTAAAGAAATAATGATGAAATAACTTTGTCTATTCTTGGTAGAATAGAGATAGAATCGCCATGCTACGCGTGCTGGTGAAATTCCGGGTGTTTCAATGTAAAAAAAAAAACAGAACATTAAATTATTCCGCACTACATAATAAAAATAGTAAAATAAATAAATAATAATAATAATAATATTCCACAACTATCACACAACGCCATCTAGTCCCAAGCTAAGCAGAGCTTGTGTTATGGGTACTAGACAACTGATAAACATACTTATATATTTCTAAATACATACATATTATAGATAAATTACACCCAGACACAGAACAAATAATCGTGCTCATCACACAAACATTTGTCCTGGGTGGGAATCGAACCCACGACCTCCGGCATAGCAGTCAGGGTCACTAACCACTAGACCAACAGGCCAGTTTAAATATATATACACACATCAAAAGTGTCTAGGGATCAAGCATTTTTATGCGGATTTCTTGAGATTGAGATGTGGCTTTGTAATAAATTTATGATTTTATAAATTTATATGGATCCTTTTTGGTGCATTTCATAATTTGAATCAGGAACTGTGAATCAAATTCGAGTAAAAGATGAAAATCAGCTGTCAATATTTTCCCTATAAAAACATACAACGCATTGAAGACATTATTAGTGCTACTGTTTCCCTACTACTGATTAAAACCAACGTTATTATGGAGCGGCGACGTCATTTAAGCAGAGAAGAAATGCTCAGAGCCGTGGGAATGATAGAAGCTGGTTCCCGGCAACGTACTGTGGCTTTAGCTCTGAATACAAGTCAGAGTGTTATCAGTCGACTTTGGACACGTTACCGAAGCACTGGTACCGTGGCTGAGCGCCATGGAGGACGGTATCGCTGCACCACACGGAGACAAGACCGATACATTCAAATCTTAACTCGAAGAGCTCCAACAATAACCGCCATGATGTTAGCCGTGAGGCTTCATCACTCTTCAGGGAACTTAATTAGCGACCAAACAGTCAGAAACCGCTTGCATGAAGTGAACCTTCATTCCCGAAGACCGCTACGGGTACCACCTATAGCAATGCACAATCGTAGGATTCGATATCAATGGGCTCTTGAACACAGAAATTGGGCAGAAGAACAATGGCGTTTCGTGTGCTTTTCTGATGAGTCTCGTTTCGGTATGAGACCGGATACAAGACTTATACGACACTGGATAACCCCTGGACGCCAACAGCGATTAAAATCCTGCCAGGAAGTCCATCCTTATAGTGGTGGAACCATCATGGCATGGGCGGGTATTTGGATCGGCGGAAGAACTGAGTTGATTTGGATCAGAGGCAACCTCAACGCTCAAATTTATGCTGAGACGATTGTATCAGACGTCATCGTTCCTCTACAAGTGCAAATCGGTCCCTTATTTCAGTTAATGCATGATAATGCACGACCGCACACCGCAAGAGTTGTAAGACAGACTCTCGCCGCAGCTAACATCTATGTCCTGCCCTGGCCTGCTCAGTCGCCAGACTTGAATCCGATTGAGCATGCATGGGATATGCTACAAAGAAGAGCTCTGCCGAATATGGAGGGTATCCAGTCGCAAGAAGACCTTTTTTTGTTGTTGCAACGAACATGGGCGGCCATTCCACAGCGTGATTTGGATGAACTCATTTTGAGTATGCCAAACCGATGTTCTTGTGTTGTTAGTGTTCGCGGTAGAAACACGGATTATTAATTGTTTAAGTTACCCAATAAAATTTTAAAGAAAACTGTTATTTCAGTCTTTTTTTCGAACTTTTGTGTTAGTGGTTCAAATGTCAAAAATCCCTTTATTAGGAAAATGGCAAATTTCTTTATTAATGCAAAGGTGACTTGGTTTATCGTTACTGTGACAAACGAAAACACTTTATTTGATGAATCCTTAAAGTTTTAATTAATATCAATCAGGAGAAAAGTTATTGCAAAAATATATGTTGATCCCTAGACACTTTTGATGTGTGTATATACTACTCAAAACAAAATAAGGGCCACCTGGTTTTTATCGATTTATTAAATAATGTTTAAATATTACTAGTTACAATGACTGAATCTGATTAATATTAATGGTTTTAGATGGAAATACACAAAAATTAAATATGTATTCCAATAAATCGTTAAAATAAACCAAATTGAATGAAAAGTGAGGAATTGCAAGAATGTATCAAGTTACATAAAACTTAAAAAAAACGAAAAAAATACGTCTTTTATGTTCCAAAGTGTTTTTTTAAGCTTCTCTTTTAACTCTGTTCTCTCTGTTCTGCTCATTTTATGGGAGGTGAAATGGTCTGGATTAAATACCGAACATTTTCTTTTGGGATACTCTACCAGCAAGTTTTAAGAAAATTTATGAGATCCAGCTGCGTGTTGATGGGAATTTTACTTTCTTTTTCACTCTTCTTTAACTCATCTCTTAAATGCTCATTAGAACTCAGGTAAAAATCCTGAGTGTCCACTGTAACATCGTAATTCGAGCGTAAGGGAATGTGTGCACTGTTAGTCGCGTAGTGTTCGCTCGAGCATTATCCTGCTTCAAGAAAAACTCAGGTATTCCTTGTTGTGCGAATGGGATAATGTGGAGTTGCACCACATTCTCTACGCAATTTTGAGGAGTTACAGCACCCTCTTTTAGAAGTGCGAGCTCAGTTTTGCGTGATAGAGATAACCGCCCCAGAGCATAACTCAGAACTCGCCAGAACAGTCTGTTTTAAGAGTGCAAGGATCTGAAACCTGTTGTTTAGATCTTCTCTACACTCTTATGAATCAGTTTTTATTGAAAAAAAAAATAACCCATCAGTCTTCAATAAAAACAATGAAGCCCAGTCAAAACAGTTCAATAAATTTTCTCCTTCGCAAATGTTTCACGATTTGCACCATACGCTGCAGTTAACTGGATGCGAACCAGGCATCTTCTTGAGTATTGTTAGTCTTTATGGAGTCTATTCGGAATAGTGTAGTCAATTATAGGGGTGCCTGTAGCTCGACGCAATGGAGTTTATACGGTCCGCGCAGTAGATTTTCGCTCTGTTTGCGCGGTTAAACAAACTTAATGGTCTTTTTGGGCTTTACTTACTTATTTTCTTCCTTGATCACGGCGTCTGGTGATATTACCCGTCTTTTAAAACCAGTTTCAAGCATTTTGAACCACTCGTTGGGATTATTCCACCATTAAACCTATCTCTTCTGGCTACGGGCCCCCTGGATTAAGGTGACACCCCAAGTGGCTGTTTTTGCGTCCATATGCCTCCGAATACATGACATTATGAGATTGAAAGATCATTATAGCCTGCTTGCTGTATTAGTCGAAGAAAACTCCGTAAGAAGTTTGAAAATTAAAAAACACCATACCGTAAATTCTAAGTAATCTCAAATATCTAATTAAAAAAAAGTTATGAATTTCCAATTATGCAGTAGAAACAATATTAATACTTGAAAGAAACCATAACAAGATATTTAGTATTTATTATGTACCCAGAATACGAGCAATACTTGTTTAAAGTGCACTTTAAAAAGTGGCCCTTATTTTGTTTTGACGAGTATATAAATATAGTTGTGCTCTTAATTTTATTATTATATTGTAGTAATGAAATTAAGAGCACAGCTCAAGCTTTCCAATGTCCTTAATAAATAACCTCCAATTCAGAATCTCCGCATTCAGGTACTCTATGCAGTGCCCATTTAGAACCACATCGGAAAACGTGTCGCATTGCAGGCACTGACTGTTCACCCGGGCACGGTTGGATAAGCAAGCACAGTGGTGCCGAAATCACGTCTCTGTGAGCATACAGTTGGTTGTACTCGTAAAATGAGAAGGTTAAGCACTTATATGTAGGTCAATAGCTATTCCCCACGGTCTCATTCGTTGTTCGGCTCCTATGGGTCATAGCGTGATGTTTTATAGCCTATAGCCTTCGTGGATAAATGGACTATTCAACGCAAAAAATATTTTTCAATTTGAACTAGTAGTTCCTGAGATTAGCGCGTTCGAACGAACAAAGAAACTCTTCTGCTTTACCCTTATTGCAGCAAAAACTGATTATCTGCATTTTTAACCGACTTCCAAAAGAACCTCATCCGGTTCTCAATTCGGATGTTTATATTTTTTTTTATGTTTGTTCGGGCATAACTCCGTCGTTTACCGATTTGAAAAACGGTTTTCTTTTTTGTTGGAAAGGGTATACTTTCCGAATGATCCCATTAAAATTTAAAAAATCAACAAAAATCAACAAAAACCTAAAAAGTTTTCAACATTGTCTACACCGATTACTCCGAGGTTTCTGGTCCGATTTTGATGATTATTTTTTTGTTCGATACAGAATAACTGCTATTTGGTCCCATAACATTTTCATTTAGTTTGGTGCAGTAGTTTTCATTTTTAGCTCATTGTGTACTTACATACATGGGCGATGTTATTACCGGTACTACGGATTACAATATTTTAGTGTACTTACATGTAAGAAAATTATTGACAATAATTTGGGTTGAATATTGAAACTAAAAAGGATAAAATATGAAACTAACATTACTAAAATAATAAAAGTAAGACCAAAATCTAAGGAGGCTCTCGTAGGCAGCTGGATCAAGGACCTGATCCGAGTTAATATAGATTATTGATAGGTATGTTAATTTTTTTTGTCAGCCTTCTCTGTCCCAAAATAGCCAAAATAGCTCAAAATAGTTTTGAGTGAAAACAGTTTGTCCTGCATGTGAAAGATAAAATAATGTCCTGCCCTTTACTGCCCTGCTATTAATTTTATTTTGATTTAACACCGCATACTGCGCTCCATTGCCCGTTGGCAAACCTTGAGTTTGGACTTCTGCATGTTAGTCAAATACCACGTCGTACACCATTATGTTAAGCCATAATGTTCATCATCATCATCAGCCGGAAGTCGTCCACTGCTGAACATAGGCCTCCCCCTTAGACCGCCACGCCGAACGACAATTCGCCACTTGCATCCATCGGTTGCCCCCGACCCTCACGATGTCGTCGGTCCACCTAGTGGGAGGCCTGCCTACGCTGCGTCTTCCGGTCCGTGGTCGCCACTCGAGAACTTTTCTTCACCATCGGTTGTCAGTTCTACGAGTGATGTGGCCTGCCCATTGCCACTTCAACTTGCAAATTTTACGAGCTATGTCGGTGACCCTGGTTCTTCGCCGAATATCCATGTTCCGGATTCTATCCCGCAAAGAAACTCCGAGCATAGCTCTTTCCATCGCTCGTTGAGTGACTCTTAGTCTCTCTAAAAGGCCAGCAGTCAGAGACCACGTTTTCGAGCCATATGTCATCACTGGCAACACACACTGGTTAAACACCCTTGTCTTGAGACACTGTGGGATTCTCGATGAGAAGATATCACGTAGCTTCCCAAACGCAAAAGCCATAATGTTACATTAAAAAAATAAAAACATATAATGTTACATTAAAAGAATCAAAAAAAGAATATCAATTGAATTTTGAATAAATATCTTTTACAACCCGACTGTACATCAATCGGTCAATGCCAATATGGCCGCCCGTAGCAAACAAGTTTGATACATTTACAATGTTACAATGCTTTTCGAATATGACAGGGACATCAATATGCAATGTCCAATATGCAAAGGCCAGTCCATGTCCAATTTGATGAAAGTTCGTGTGATTTCTTTTGACATTTCGCAAAATCAATTTGCATTTACTCCACTAGATCTTATTCATCATCTGTCTATATTAATAAAGGAGAAATACAATCCTTCCTATCCTAACACACCATGATTACCAGTGATGACTTAACGAAACGCAGTCTCTTACTATGGACCTCATTAGTAAGCTCAAGATAGCCCAACGAGCTATGGAGAGGGCTATGTTCGGAGTCTCTCTGCGTGATCGAGACAGAAATGAGGAGATTCGTAGACGTACTAAAGTTGCCAAGACAGCCCAGCGAATTAGCAAGTTGAAGTGGCAGTGAGCAGGCCACATAGCACGCAGAACTGATGGCTGATGAGGTCGTTAGGATCTCGAATGGAGACCACGCACCGGCAAGCGCAGCGTAGGACGTCCAACAAAAAGGTGGTCAGACGATCTGATGAACACTTCTAACCGGTCTTATTTGAAATCTATGGGGGAGGCCTATGTTCGGCAGTGGCCGTCATACGGCTGATAATGATGATGAAAGATGCCACAAAAATACCTAAAGAGAAATATTTCGTAATCCATAAAAAACTAACGATACCATTAAGCAATTTCACAAATGAAAAAACTATAACTGCCGTCCGAAACCAAATGGATTTAATCGACCTTCACGATTCAATCGTCTAGAAACTTTCGGGTTGAAAAGACCTTGAGCTTTTTCGGGTCATTTGGGTCCAATTTGAGTCCAATAGTTCTTACTTGTACGATTGTAAATGATGCTAGCACCTTTAATAATGAAATAGTAGCAGGTGTGAATAATGTTACGGTGTGGCTACGAGAAATACGTCCAATCGATTCGATTATTTTAAGGAAACAAGTGGGAATAACACCAGTAATGTTATTTTAGAAAAATTGCTTCTTGACTTTTTATTTATTTATTTATTTATTTTACTATTTATGTACACACAAAATACAACACAGGATAACTAAAAACATAGAACTCAGTACAAGGGTACTGCTTATTTCTAAATAGAAATTTCTGCCAGCAGACCCGCGAGAGGAGAAAAGAAAAAGAAATGTAGACTATAGTGTGTGAGAGGAGGAATAAAAACCGGCCAAGTGCGAGTTGGACTCGCCCATGAAGGGTTCCGTAGCAGCAAGCATAGATTAGAGATATAATTATATTGAGATTAGTAAGTAATATACACAAACAATAAAAATAACTTTGTTTTTCATAGTATTTGTATGAATGGCAAAGTTATATTTGCGGTTTTTGAAAATGTACTATATCTCAAAAACTGCTAACTGTATCTCATCCAAACCAATTTTCGTTGGTAGTTTTGGTTGAGGTCTACATTATATATTTTTTTTAGTTTTATCACTCTCTTATTTTAGAAGTTACGGGGGGGGGGGGGGGGACACACTTTTTACCACTTTGGAAGTGTCTCTCGCGCAAACTGTTCAGTTTAGAAAAAAATGATGTTAGTAACCTCAATATCATTTTTAAAGACCTATTCATAGATAACCCACACATATGGGTTTGGTGAAAAAAAAATTTTTGAGTTTCAATTCTAAGTATGGGGGGCACCCCCAAAATTTGTTTTGTTTTGATTTTCGTGTGAAAATCCTAATGCGGTTCACATAATACATCTTTCTACCAAGTTTCAACAGGATAGCTCTTATACTTTCGACAAAAAGTGGCTGTGACATACACGGACAGACAGACAGAAAGACAGACATGACGAATCTATAAGGGTTCCGTTTTTGCCATTTGGCTACGGAACCCTAAAAACCGTCAAAAAGTGGATGTTAACCTAATCTAACCTAACCTATAACATACGAATACATACATAATAATAAACAAATAATTTAGTAATACGACTATAATACATAGTAGCAGGTGTAAGTAATGTTAGGGTTAAACGAGAGCCAAACTTTTTGCAATAGATTTGTGCCAATTATTCAAAGAGCGCCCAGTGATATCGGCACCGATTTTCGAGTTGTAGGTTGTGGGTTCGAATCCAGCTAGGCGCATAACTTTGTGTAATTTATTTCATCACTACTGCTCTCAAAACGGTTAAGGAAAACATCGTGAGTAAACCGGCACGTCCTAGAACCAAAAATTCGAAGATATGGGACATCCACCAACCCGCACTGGGCCCGCGTGGTGGATTATGGCCACTCCCTCTCTTAGAGAGGAGGCCTGTGTGCCAGCAGCGGGAACATTTATAGGCTGATGATGATGAATTATTCTAAGATCGCGGTATTTATACGACTGCCCAAAAAAAGTAGTTGTGTAAAAGAGTGATATAATTTTTACATAACGTTTATGTATTTCGCTGGCTTAGGCTAAAGCTTTAGAAAGGTAGAACTTCTATTTAAAAGTTTATTGATCATGATGTACTAGTAACAAAATTGTATTATGTTTAAACTTAATGTGTATTAGATTAAAGCCATTGCTAAGATTTGTCGTCAATGTTACGTCATCACATTTTGTCACATCAATCGATTCTTTACGTATATCCCACACGTAAGCCAATCTTTTACGAATAAACAATCGAATTCTATTCTATTCTAGATATAATCTTTGAGCACGCATTACATACATGGAATCAAAGCATTTATTTCAATTAGGACAGTAAGGCGCGTCGCTCACACGATTAACAGTCGAGGTGCAGTTGAGGCGCGGGCGCATAAGAGGCACGCAGCAACAAGTTTTTCTTTATAAATGAATGGCATGTGCGCGCCTGCTGCGACGCCGAACCGCCGCTGACGCGACGTCGCTGTCGCTTTGACTTACCAGTGAGCGACGCGCCTTACAGGCACTTTGAATTGAAATGATGATGAAATGATGTAACTGTAACTGTGAAAGTAACATAGGTGCCGCCCATTCCAATGCGTACATAGATCGTTATGGAGAAGAATGGGCAAGAAACTCTATGTGCATTTTTTTCAATCACCACAATTTTTTACAGAACCTTTGTTACATTCATTTTCAGATGATACAATATGTGAGAACGATGTAGCAAGTGTCCATAATAAATACAAAAAAAAAAAAACAGAAATAAAATTAGAAAAATATTTGTCTATAAATAACTTTATTTTCTAGTCTGTAATTATTGATACTTAACTTCGTCCAACAATTAGAGTGAAAACTTAAAATACACGTGCTTCTTTCACACGAGTAAAATAAAACTACAGAGGCGATAACGAGTTTTCACGTTTTGTAACGTAAAGTAAACGGGTATTTTGACGTAAATTTTTTGATGGAGTAAATAAGTTCCTTGTTCGTAAACTAATATGTACGTAATTTTCCATACCATGTAATAACCAGGGTAGTTTACTGCTTAAATAAATTAAAAATCATCTGTTTGGTCCGTTTTCAAAACAATGAATATTGACAAAAATAAAACGCTTCGTAATTCGGGAGTGGGGACTTGTGACGTCATAATTCCTGTAACATTATACTGACCGAGTGACGTTTTGTGATTTTTAGAAGCGTTGTATGTTCGTCAATTTTGATTTCCGTGAGAAAAGAAAAATACGTTAATTAGACTATTTTTTTTTATTAAAATAGTCTATTCAAGTACGCTATTTTGTTTGTTACAATTCATAAAAATGCTATGCTTACAGATATTATGTTATGTACATACTAACTTTTAACAAAAATATAATTTTAATACTGTGTCTCATGGCTGCAAACGTGGCTTGTTATAAACCCTATTCAAATAATAATTACGCACAGTGTAGTCAGCGACCCAATATCCAGTCTACTATCATCAAAAGCAACCCAGCTCACTGCACATAGTAACACAGTGGTCAGTTAGCCGCAAATATCCGGATGCTCAGGAATTCCTGTTGATACGGGTAGTGATTGACAACCACACATGACGTCCTCTAGATTCCGCACACAAGGCTAACATAGATTTTGTAACGTGTTAACATTGTCAAATGAGTCCTCCCGCCCAGGATGAGCAGACTGGTTAATACTGACTTAAATCCATCTTCTTCAATTTTCTTTACTTTCTAAGGTCTCGGTAATCTGCCCCCCTAGCCAAGTCACAACAAATCGCAAAAGATAATCGTAAACGCTCTGTACTCCCCAATAGATTTTCAACTTTATAGCCTAGAGCCTAAAGTTGAAAATCTATTTAAGATATATGAGCGTTAGCGACAGGAAAGATCGAAAACGATAAGCAATATTCACTAGATCTTCAACGTTATGCCTAAGCACATAAAGTTGAAAATCTATTAAAGCTTACTCAGCGTTTCCGTTTATCGTTTGTGACATGGCTACAGGGCCTGTTTAGACAGGCCCGCGACCCCGGCAGACGTTTGGCTCTATAAAAGCTAAGTCAGTTTGCTGACAGTTGTCTTGTATGCGGGATCTAGATGAGGTTATCTGTGTTGACAACTTATATCTTTGTGATAGAGGTCTACTGGGTATTATGTCAGGACTTTGATGTGGTAGTACTACCTACGATATAATGATGCAATTCGATTGACTTACGTTGTCGTGACGAGCGTGTTTTGTTTTTCATGTACCTACCCGTAAATTGGCGTACGTTTTATGTCATTATGTCGTAGTGGTAAGGATAATTTTCGCTTGTAGTTGAAATCGGTCGAATGGCATTTCATCGAGTTATCAGTAAGCTTCCTAACATTTTAAGAACTTTGAGAAAGGAGTAAAAAACTTGAACGTGCTGAGCACGACTGCGATGACGGTTAGGCGTCTGGTGTATTAAATCAAAGTGCACAAGTTCAAGTCCTGATCGCTATCGATTTTTTGTTCTCTACAAAAATAGAAACAAAGAAAAGACGTAAGACGCAGACGGGGCGGAGTCTCTTCGGCGTCTCTTTCATACAAAATGTATAGAAGCGTCGCGACGTGAAACACACAGAAGAGACGGGGCGCGAGCGCGACTCTCATACATTTATGCACGTCTGCGACGCGCCCTCGTCTTACCTCTTTTCTTTGTGTCCCGCGCCTTAGACACCATCACACGTAACCTACCCTAATCTGTCATTATTTTCAATAAACCTTCTGTAATTGTGATGAAGTTGAAACCCTATTAAAGCATTTTCAGATTGTGGTAGCATGAAGTATAGGCGTCTGTACTCTAACATAAAAAAAACGCGCACCCACAATAATCCAAACCGTGACAACATAAAATGTACTTGAACACCGATCGATACAACTATTAAATTATTTACAATTTCGAAGGAGGACTCATTTGATGATTTACCAGGGTAACGGCAATACCCGGCACGATTGATGTAGTGGCTGGCCGGGCTGCTGCGTTCCGGGTCACGGGTTCGATTCCCGCACTGAACAAATATTTGTATGATCTACAAGTAGTTGTTCCGGGTCTGGGTGTTTGTTTATGGGAGTTCTATGTTTGCAAACGCACCCACGATACAGGAGAAATTCCTAGTGTGGGGAAACGTTGCCCGTTTTCTTCTAAAAAAGTTAACTAGGTTCAATATTCTGTTGATACATATTATTATATTGAACGAGCTGATAGCTTGGGGTTTTCAACCTAGTTAACAGTGATTAAGTTACTTTTTTGGTAAGCGTGCTCCTCCTCCACGTGCGCCCGTGGACTGGAGTTCCCTCTCGGATACGTCCGGGGGCAAGACCAGTTTTTCGGGACGGTGCACCCTGAGATGCGGGCAAAAACTCTTCCTTAGGCACTGTGTGCCGGTCTCTTTGCCCGTATGCAAATGGCCTGTCGGGTGGACGCTCCAAGCGTGTCCCTCTGAATAGCAGAGGGCACAGCGGCGGAGCGGGCTTGCCGACGGTGAGTAATGGGTAAGCTCGCCGTCTGACCAAGGACCAAGCCCGGGTCGGTGGCGCGTCGTGTTTCACGCGTCACCGACGGGGCCCCTTATGGGGCCAAATGCCTGCTGGTGTCGCGGAATTTTCTTAATCCAGGATACCGTGGCCCCGGAACGTAAAGGGCATCCGAAGGAACACGGGTGGATTTTAGTCAGTAAGAGTCTGACAGTCCCTTCCGCTCCACCCAGGGTGAGAGGACTCATTTGATGATTATGCATCCAAAAACATAAATAAAAATAAGCGTGCTTCAATATTTTTTATGTATGTTCCCCGATTTCTCAAAGGTCGACTTCTGACTTAAAAAATCGTCGAAAAAAGTATCCGATTTAAAAATCGTATTAGCACTTCCATTCAGTGGCAGTCCTTTTCCAATTTCCTATCTTCAACTACCAAAAGAGACAAAAGCCAAAATGCCCAAGAGACATGACACAAACATGACATAGACACATGGCTCATCACACGAACGTTGCCTGTTAAACATTCATACCCACACGTCCCCTAGGGTCAGAGGTTCTCAAATATTGTAGAAATGTAGTCCACAAAATGTATAATATTTGTTTTAGGCAAGTTCAAATTGGGCATGCGGACGGCGAGTAATGGGCGACTCGCTTTCCGATCACGTTCCATGCCCGGGTCGACGGCGCGTCGTGTTCCACGGACGCTTCAAAGAGCTGTCAGCTCAATAAGGGGGGCCCCCTTAGAGGGCCAAAGCCTGCCCGGGTTGTGGGACTAACGAGCTACCGTGAGAACGACGGACAACGACGACGGACGATACCGTGGATTTTAGTCAGTACAAGTCTGACAGTACCTCCCGCCCTGCCCTGGGTGGGACTGTGGAGGGAGACATTTGATGATATTTCCAATGAATGATTTACCAAGAAACAAGTTGAATTAATAATAATAATATTCCACAACTATCACACAACGACATCTAGTCCCAAGCTAAGCAGAACTTGTGTTATGGGTACTAGACAACTGATAAACATACTTATATATTTCTAAATACATAAATATTATAAATAAATAACACCCAGACACAGAACAAATTAATGATCGTGCTCATCACACAAACATTTTAGTCCTGGGTAGGAATCGAACCCACGACCTCCGGCATAGCAGTCAGGGTCACTAACCACTAGACCAACAGGCCTGTCAAAAAAAATTGGAAATAGTTTGATACAAAACTTGTAGAGTACTTCTCATGATAGGTAATTATTTGTTTTTTTCCATCTATAACTTTCTAGGTAGGTATGTCTTTAGGTAAATCACTAAAATAAAGCAATTTTGGCGGATCAACTCTAGTCTGTGGATATATTCTCCACTGTGTGAAAGTCAAAGTCGAAAAATACTGATATTCAGCTGCATCTGGTTCGACTGGAAGCCGACCATAATATAGTTGGAAAAAGGCTAGGCAGATGATGTGTGAAAGTCAAGGACGAAGTTGTGTGACGTTTTTACAGATCAACGACTACTTTTAGACTTGCTCGTTTATTTATCTATCCTCAATTATATATTCCTGCGTTCAGTAAAGAAATCAAAATGGCTTCTGGTCAAAAACAATTTGGGAGCTGCTGCCTTAGCGGGATAACTGCCAACTTTCGTACATGATACGCCAAGTTTACTGTTTTAGACGGAACCACTGGTTAGAGCCCGCATTGCGATGTGTTTGTTGATTCTTGCCATTACAGTTGGAGTACCAAGTAAGGCTGTCTGTCCACAAGAGTGGAACGAAGCTGCGGAGTGGAGGAACGGAGAAATATTAACCAATAGAATGAGCTATTTTTTACTCCAAAAAATATTTAGTCCGAAACACAAATTATCAAAAAATATTTGACCCGGATTTTTGTTTCGTTACGTAAACCAAAATTGACGATTCTAAAAATCACGAAAAATCACTCGGTTGGTATAATTTTACACGCGTTATGATGTCACAAGACCTCACTCCCGAATTTCGAAGCGTTTTACCTCTGTTAATAGGTGCGTCCACACGGAGCGAGCAGCTCTCTCGCGGAGCTGCTTGCTCTGTTTGGACGCGCAATTGTTTCTCGACCGAGACACGAAACAATATACGCGAGCAAAACAAAAGCCGACACTGGATAGCTCGGGCGTTTGGTCGATCGCCCGCGGCAGCACGCACGCTTGCCTCGGCCGAGACACGTCCACACTAACTGAGCTGCTTCACGCGGCAAATGCCTAGCGAGGCTGCTCGTTCTGTGGGGACGCACCTAATAACATTGATTTAAAAAAACAAAAAATACGTGTTCATTAAATTTCAATGTTACTCAGTTGGACTTAACAGATTTTCAATTTATTTATAAAGTAAACTACCTTATTGCGCCACTAAAGAGGAGCGGAGATTTAGTGCAATCCTATTGATAACCGTGACCCCGGAACATAAAGGGCTATTGAAGGAGCACCGGATTTTAGTCCGTAGTAGTCTGTAAGCCCTTCCCGCTCCATCCTGGGCTCATTAGATAATTTACCACGTAAAAAAAAGGTATAAGGTTACATAAGGGAAAAATTATACACCGTATTTATAATTCCACGTACTTCAGAGGAAAAGTAATCCACAGTATTAAAAAGTTTACAACATAACTGAAAAAAAATATAACTTTTTTACGAGCATCCTCAGAAAAGCTTGCTCCACAAAAAACATAAAAGTTTGTTGACCACGGACGTTGAGGGTTCCGTAGCCAGGATAAATAAGTAAAATAAGGTTTTTGTGGTATTGTTTTTTTACGAAAAACAAAAAATGTAAAAAAATAACTATTTTAAAAGTATAACCGAATCGAAGATGACCTACATATCACAAAATATTGACAAAAAAAAACACTTTTTAAACATAATTAAATGTTGTGTTCTATGTACATACACTTTCGAGTTACGACGATATCCTAAATTGAAAATAATCATTATTCATCGCTTGCATCTTTGGAGAAAACCATTCCTAAATACACATTGTTCTTTAATTTTTCAAACACAGATACAACAGACACCATTATGTCGTGTCTTCTCATTATTATTACCATTTCACTACGGAACCCTAAAAATCTGAGGGACACGCCAAACTTTTGGGTCAAACAGTCCCCGTATATTTAACGCGGCGAGACCCAGCTACCTGCTTGACCGCGGAGTTGAAGCAAAAAATTTGAATAGTACTGGACCAAGTCCCAAATGTATATTTTTACAATATGTAGGAATATTGCAAATTATATGGCCCAACGACCATTTATATCTAGACGCCTCATGCACGATCTGACTAACGAAAATTTTCTGCCAAGTCGCTGAGGTACGACGTAAGCGAGGGGGACGGGGTACTGCGTTCTGATTGGCTAACTCAAGGTCAGTGCGACGAGGGGACTCACAGGAATGGTCGAAACTAATACGAACATAAGACTTTTTTGCCTAATGTGTTGACAGACATCGGTCGCCTGTGATTAGGAGTCTAGATGTAAATTGGTCTAGATGTTAATGGTCGTTGATATGGCCTGTTTGGCTGTTACCTGCGAGAATGTCTCGCTTTAGGTCACCGACTCGGTTTCCAAGATTTCTTATCAGTTAAATTGGTTTTCCAGAAATACCTACTATGTCGAGGGTATGGTGCTAAAACCCGATGTGTTGCCGCTCGAGAAATTTTCTTCCCCATCGGTTGTCAGTTCTACGAGTCATGTGGCCTGTCCATTGTCAATTCAGCTTGCAAAATAAGAGCTATGTCGATGACTGGTTTTACGGCGAATATCCTCGACCCGATTTTATCACGCAAAAATCTCTTTCCATTGCTAGTTGATTGACTCAAGTCTATCTAAAACGTTTATAAAGTTCCATTATTTGTAAGAAAAACCGCAAAAGTTCCAAGATTATTCCAACACAGGAACTGCCATCTCATTACCGAAAGTAACCACGCGTGTCATATCCAATATTATAAAATCTAATACGATTTGGGATGAAAAGGTATGAATTCATAATAGAGGGAAAGTGTGGCTATTTTCGTTATTTTTAAGCTAAGCTGATCGAGGTTCGCAAAAGGTTTCCATGCCTACCGTCCCTGAAATGTTAACGGCGTAAAAAGATCGGTTCTCTGAAAATAACCTTGCATGGAAACGTCGAGTATAAAACAACAAATTTGACCTTGGTATCTGAGCAAAGATATTAGGGTAGTATGTGCTATTTTGTCGGTGTTTATTAATTGTAAGTTTATCAAAACCATTAAAAAGTTTCTCGAATGGACGTTTTGAGGGCTGTCTTATTTAATTTTTGAAGTTCTTATCAGTCTTATTTGGGGTGCTAAGACAGGAAACCTCCACGTGCGCCCGTGGACTGGAGTTCCCTCTCGGATACGTCCGGGGGGAAGACCAATTTTTCGGGCCGGTGCACCCTGGGATGCGGGCAAAAACTCTCCTTAGGCACTGTGTGCCTAAGGGGTTTCTTTGCCCGTATGCAAATAGCCTGTCGGGTGGACGCTCCAACGCGTGTCCCTCTGAACAGCAGAGGGCACAGCGGTGGAGCAGGCTTGCGGACGGTGAGTAATGGGTATGCTCGCCGTCCGACTAAGGACCAAGCCCGGGTCGGTGGCGCGTCGTGTTTCACGCGTCACCGACGGGGCCCCTTATGGGGCCAAATGCCTGCCGGGGTCGCGGATTTTTCTTAATCCAGGACACCGTGGCCCCGGAACGTAAAGGGCATCCGACGGAACACGGGTGGATTTTAGTCAGTAAAAGTCTGACAGTCCCTCCCGCCCCGCCCAGGGCGGGAGGACTCATTTGATGATTTTGCCACCCTAAAAAAAAAAAAAAAAAAAAAAATCAGTCTTATTTGAATAATTAATGTATTTTTTACCGTTTCTAGTTTTATAACGATTTTTACTTTGCGGTCGATAATCTTGGTGATGTAATGTAAAATATAAATGTAATAATATCAATATAAAATGCTCGGCGAAGAATAAGGCTTTTATTATTATTGATGTTTTGTCATTAGATACGAGTATAACTGAATTTTTGGCCGGTTTGTGGCAAGGCTAGCAACATATTACATGTAACCCTTACTATGTCAAACTTAATAGTTATGATCTACTGCAAAGCGAGTACATATTTATAATACTATGTCAACTCATGGTAATAACAAAGAAGCTTCATGTTTTCAATAATAAAACTTATAAGAACAAAAATCTCATTATAAAACGCCTAAGTAAGAACTTTTTTCATCGTCGCGATAATAAGATCAAGAAATGTCAATAAACCGTATTGACGCACAACGTGGGACCCGATAATTGATTCCATTGCTTCTAAGAAAAGGCGCAAATCTTATTACAAATGATATTAAAAGATGATTGATTTAATAAATTAACAGAATCTAGTTTCTGAGAGAAATCTTAGATATTTTTTTAGGGGATATGGATTTTATTGTTGTCATGGATTTTTCATTTAGTGTCATGGATATTTTGTTTTGCGGATAATCTAAAATCTATGGGTTTTGTAAGCTTCTTGGAGATTAACCGAGAATTTCGGAGTATATCAAACTGCATCCTAGTATTGCATTCGAAACGAGAATTTGTAGCCTATTCTGTCTCTAAATACCAACTTCAAAATAACAAAATTTGAATTATCTTCAATAAGTTATAATATTGAAAAAGAACACACTACCGTGGATGTCATAGAGCACAATGCTCATTAAATGAAAAACGACTATGAAATAATCATAATATTGTAAGGTCTTAAACAAAAATAAGGTTTTATAAAAAATCATACCATTCCAAGCATTATTACCTTTTTAATATTTCTTTATGAGTTTTGTCCCAGTTGCCAAAACGTTTGTTTGCAAAACTTTGAGCAAAATCCTGTAATTAATGAAAGAGATGACTCTCTTGGTAATTGAAATGAGTCTTATTTTAGTAGAGACTGTTGGTTAGCTTTTTTTTTAAACATTGCCCCACACTTTGCTTTATACATATAAACTCACATACACATACGCCCAGACCCGAAACAACTACTTATAGATCATACAAATATTTGCTCCGTGCGGGAATCGAATCCGCAACACGCAGCGCAGCAGTCCAATAGCTCCGCCACCACTGGGTTAGCCGTGCCGTCAAATTTCCAAGGACTGACCTCTGAAAGCGTTACTTCACCAATTTATTTTTTAACCATGAGAAATTACTCTGAGGCTTTATCATGAATTTCCAGTTTTTGTGACTTAAAGTAAACTGGAAGTTTGACATTAATTTCAAGGAAAAAAATAGTTCTTTCTTCGTACACTAGAGGTGCTGTTCCATTTTTCCATACAATAAACGCTGTAAATAAGTACTTCAAGAATACTGTAAATAAAATACTGAAATCTTGTGATCGAGCTACTGAAATACCAACATTACTGTCTTCAGTAACAATAGGCTTAAGCTAGTCCCACGTTGGGCACCATTTGTATCACTGTGGCCCCAGTTGGGCGACAACTTTTTTTTTTGATAATTATGAACAAAACGAGTGATTAGTTTTAAATACGTCTGCTTTATGCAATTACAGACTCTTTTGACAAATATTCCATTGGTTACTTGGTCATATTCCCATGGCTTATTATCTCTGTAGGCATCACTTGAAGGTCGATGCGGTTATTACCATTTAGCAACAAACCCATTGAAAATTACTCCGAAATAATATCAGTAATAAGAGGCATAAATTAGTCCTGTGTTGGGCGCCATTTGCAAGACTTGTCCCGGCAACTTTGAGTAAAAACGTGTAATTACTTTAAAACAAATCTACTCCATGCTGTTCAGAACAGAAATCCTGTTTATTTTTTAGAGACTTAGACCGACGAGCGTGGAATGCGAACAAAAAAGGAATTTTAATTACAAAATGCCTTTTTGGCTCTAGTTGCTTTAGGGAAGGACTGGAGTTATAAAATAACATTAAGAAAAGAAATATGTAGGTCTACCGACACAAAATAATTAAATCAGAACCTTTTCTTGAAGCGTGGTAAAATCATCAAATGAGTCCTCCTACCCTGGGCAGAACGGGAGGGACTGTCAGACTCGTACTGAATAAAATCCACGGTGTCCTTCAATAGCCCTTTACTTTCCCAGGTCACGGTACGAGTCGTAAGTCCCGCGACTCCAGCAGGCTTTGGCCCTCAAAAGGGGGGCCCTGTCATAAATTAAAACAGAACTTAGGTAACAAAATCAAAATATCAATTTAATATTAGTTTTTATCTATGGCTACTCTCGTATCAAAGTCGAAAATAATCAAGATAAAATTCCCTATATTTTAACCGTAGCTATAGCCTTCACCAAACTGCGTCGCTATCTGTTCAGCTTTATAGGCTCTCTTAATTCTAATAATCTCTTAAACTTTCTTAAAAAGACACTTCGATCCTGTCATGCAACGGCGAACCGAAGGAACATATATGTATATGTTGAATTATATGTCAGTAAGGGTCTGACAGTCCTTTTTGTTTCACCCAGGGCGGGAGGACTCATTTTCAAAACTTGGCACAGTATACATTTTTACAAACACACACAAAATAATTAAAAACAAACACACACAGTATACATTTAAAATTTATAAACGTATACATACTCGTAGTATAAAACAAAGTCGCTTTTTCTGTCTGTCCGTATGTATGCTTAGATCTTTAAAACTACGCAACGGATTTTGATGCGGTTTTTTTAATAGATAGTGTGATTCAAGAGGAAGGTTAATATGTATATAACATGCATAATATAGTAGAAATTACACCCGTGCGGAGCCGGGGCGGGTCGCTAGTCTTTTATAAGTCCTTCACTACTAGACATACAAAATGAAGCACGCAAGTGAAAAAACAAACTATGTCTACATTGTGGCTGACATAGCGTGTCAACCAATTCCCTGAGGAGAACACAAAAACATGTTTGATAAATGAAAACATACTTTATAAAAATACCTTAAACACATACCACGAATTTGAAGCACTTGCACGAACGTGCGGTGTAAACGTTCCACAATACTCATTACGCATTACGATTTTAAAGCTTTTAACTGACTCATAAAATCTTCTTGGAAATACCACTACTCCACCTGAGGGCTTATCACGAGATATCTGTACTTTATTTAAAGTATTTACTGCGTTTATTCTATGGAAAAGAGAAAGAAGCCGCTAGTGTAGGAAAGAAGAGCTAATTTTTCTATAGAATTAACGTCAAAGTTCTTGTTTCCTTTTCGTCAAGAAAACCTAGGGCTTCGGGAAATCGAACCCAGGTCCTTCACACTTTCAATCTCTACATCAATTTAAGAAGAATAATCATCGAAATCTTTAATGACACCTACTAATTCCATTTAACTAAAAAATTGTACAAAAAAGTTGTATTTTATGTGCACCGTTTACACCGCGCATTCACGCTTGTACTTCACATTCCAAACAAATGTGACACCCAATTAATGTTGTAAACTACCCTCATTTTATCACACGCAACCGAAACTTTATAGTGAAACAGTTGCTTGCCGTCTCACGACCTCTGGCGGTAGACAGAAAAAATGAAAAAAAAATTGTTAACATGCCAAGCAATTTAAAATGTGCGCTAAAGAAATCGGTTTTAAAAAGATTTAAGGGCTTGAGAGGGTTCTACAGTTCTAATAAAAAAGCAAGCTTTTTTAATGTCTCAAGTCTATAATGTTCCCAATTCTGGGAATCGGGGGTTCTCTCTTTAGAGGGATACATCCTCTCTTATTAATTACTAATAGTAGTCCTCCTGAACGGAGAATATCCAACAGCACGGGATTTAATATAGTACACAAGTGTGTGCGGGCACAGGTGCACTCTGTTCCTTACTCTCATAGTTCCGATGGGACGGCAATCCGATACGACCGGAGAGAGATCCGGTGCAGGACCAACGGCTTAACGTTCTATCCGAGCCACGGGGTATTATACCGGCAATTTCCGAACTCCGGGCAGCTACTGAGAAATACTTTTTAGAAAAACCAAATAGTAGGGGAAAGGTGTACGAGATGATTCACTTAAGGGAGATTGCTTGTAGATCAAATGATATTCTACTTAGCGCGACTGTAAATACGTATATACATAGTAAATTTATTTATCTTATTGTTGTCATACTCAAAATTTTAAATTTTTAGACGTTTTACTATTAAAAAAACACATTTTTAAAACGTTGTCAAAGGATCATCTTGTAGACCCCGGTGTCCAAGATGATCCTTGCGGTAGGGGTACGATGATCCCAGGATCCAGGAAGAGAATTACCTAAATAAAACCATAATCTGGGTTTATTTTTCACAGCCACTTTATTTTTGACTTTAGCTCGCCTTTTTAGTGACATTACTGGCACCCTAAACTGTTTACTTGCTGTGTTATATGGCATGCTAATTTAACAGCATCCAGCGCTTAGATCATGGAGTCTGGACCACAACCCGCGTTTGGTTTTTTTTTATAATTACGAGGCATAGTCTAAAACAAAATAAAGTATTTTTTGTTGTGAAAATACCGTTAATGGATGACACAAATAGTAGCATTATCACATTTAACTGTAAGGGTCTCAAGCGGTCGATGGATTGTGTGAGGACTTTTTGTGGTAAGGCAGATATAATCACATTACAAGAGACGTGGTTACTTCCACATGATATCCCACTGTTGGGCACAATAAGTGATGAATTTACGTATATAGGCAAATCTTCGGTTGATACGTCAGCTGGATGTTTGAAAGGAAGACCTTATGGCGGATTAGCAATTCTGAGGAGAAAAAAATCATTTGTGTCCGTCACTCCCGTGGATTGTACTAGTGACCGGATAGCAGCGTGTAAAGTAGTGGTGAATAGTGATTGTGCGATATTAATCGTCTGCGTATATATGCCTGTGGAGTCCAGACACAATCTTATCGAGTATACGGCATGCTTGAGTGAAATATGTGCAATAATAGACAGTAGTGGTGTAGAATCAGTTTTTGTACTCGGTGATTTTAATGCCCACCCAGGCGGTCTCTTTTATAATGAACTCATGAATTTTTGTGGGGAGCAAAGATGGGTTTGTGCGGACGTGGAACGCCTGAGCCCTACGGCAGGTGACTATACCTTTATAAGTGATGTTCATGGCTCTTGTCGGTGGTTGGATCATTGTGTTAGTACTGAAATGGGCTATAAAGGGGTTTGCAACTTTTAGTACGGACCTTGGCATCAATTTTTTTTTCTTTCGCCAGTGATGAAACTTTGGGCATAATTAGACTACTGCCTAAGAAGTTCATAGAAAAAAAAAATAAGTTTCTAAACCGTAACCAACCAGAGATATGGCGGTTTGAATTTTGTTCCAATCTGGAGTTATTTTTTGTAGGAATCCATAGATTTTTTGACGTACTAGCTTTTGCCCGCGGCTTTGCCCACCCCAACCGGATTTATGTATAGCCCATTACCGTGTCTAGAGACCCATCTATCTCTGTATCAAAATTCATCAACATCGGTTCAACAGTTTTGACGTAAAAACGGATTAGACTTATAGACTTAATTTCGTATTTGTAATACTAGTAGGATAACGAGGAATAATGAGTGGTTTATTTATAATAATGTTAAGAAGATCTATTCTTATCTTTTAACCGACTTCAAAAAAGAAGGAGGTTCACAATTCGTCGGAACATTTTTTTATGTATGTTCTCAGATTTCTCAATGATGCCTGGAGCGATTTGGGTAATTCTTCTTTTGTTTGAAAGGGTATCTTAACAGTCATCAATCTGACGGGGCCCACTAAGAGTCAGCAATCTGACGGGGCCCACTAAGAGTCAGCAATCTGACGGGGCCCACTAAGAGTCAGCAATCTGACGGAGCCCACTAAGAGTCAGCAATCTGACTGGGCCCACTAAGAGTCAGCAATCTGACTGGGCCTCCTAAGAGTCAGCAATCTGACGAAGCCCCCTAAGAGTCAGCAATCTGACTGGGCCCACTAAGAGTCAGCAATCTGACTGGGCCCCCTAAGAGTCAGCAATCTGATTGGGCCCCCCCTAAGAGTCAGCAATCTGACGGGGCTCACTGAGAGTCAGCAATCTGACTGGGCCCACTAAGAGTCAGCAATCTGACTGGGCCCCCTTAGAGTCAGCAATCTGACGAAGCCCCCTAAGAGTCAGCAATCTGACTGGGCCCACTAAGAGTCAGCAATCTGACTGGGCCCACTAAGAGTCAGCAATCTGACTGGCCCCCTAAGAGTCAGCAATCTGACGAAGCCCCCTAAGAGCCAGCAATCTGACGGGGCCCACTAAGAGGGCCAAAGCCTGCGGGGGTCACGGGACTTGTCTCATTACCGTGACCCCGGAACAAAAAGGATTATTGAAGGAGGACCGTGGATTTTAGCCAGTACGAGTCTGACAGTCTCTCCCGCCCTGCCCTGGGTGGGAGGTCTCATTTGATGATTTTACCACGCTAAAAAAAAATGTCTGTACCCACTGTAACCTAAAATAAGTTTTGAATGGACAAGTTATTATTGGAACTGAGTGGTGACTTGTTTCTCATTTTCTCGTCTTTTTGTCACCAACTTCCAATACTTAATAACTTTTTTTTTTCAAAAAGCTTTTTATTTTCTAAAAGATTTGTTTTTCGTTTTGAAGTTGTAAGAAATTAAATGAGTTCTTCCTCTATGGCTGAAGCGGAAAGGATTGTCAGACTCGTACTAAAATCCACCCAGCGCAGGGCAGTTCCGTGGTCCCGACAGGCGCTTGGCTCTCGATATTTTTACGTTGTAAAATCATCCAATGAGTCCTCCCACCCGAGCAGAACGAGAGGGACTGTCAGAATTATACCGAGACCGACTAAAATCCATGGTGTCCTTCAATAGCCCTTTACGTTCCGGGGCCACAGTTACCTGATAAGACGGTCCTACAACCCCAAAACGATTTGGCCCCGTCAGATTGCTGACAGCGCTTTGAGGCGCGCGTGGAACAAGACTCGCCGTCGACCCGGGCATGGTCCATGATCGGACGGCGAGTCGCGCATTACTCGCCGTCCGCTGTTGTACGGTGGCCGAAAGTCGCTTCGCCACTTCCGATGCCGTCCGGCTGGGTTATGAGATTGAGGCTGCGCTCACAGCGCCCGCCTCCTCCTTCGCTAGCATAACTGCTTCAAAGAAGAAAACGACCGCTTCCCAATCGGTCTCGCCTCGCAATAATGCCGGGCGCGAGATGTCGCCACCTATCGCTTCCTTGAGGACAGTATAGGATTCTCGCAGTAGAGACACAGTAACCTCCTGAAACTCCTGAACCTCGGTTGCGACAGTCGCTCCCTCTATACAGCCCTAAGATCGCGCCGGAGCTCTTCTCGAAGTGCCTCGATTTGTCGAGGCAGCGGAGATCCGCCCCGGCGTTGCGCCTCCGCGCGCCACTCGTAGACGCGCCAGAGAACCTTCGCCTCTAGATCCCAAGGTGGCAATCCGGCAATTAGGTTGGCCGATTCGCCGGCGATCGTGTGGTATACTCGGATCATCCAAATGGCTATGACCCTCTGGCACGCAGCCAGTTTTTCCGGTCGCGTCCGCATGCACAGGGCCCACACGGAGCCCCATAGAGGGCCATGGACCGCATGACAACGGCGTACCTACATCCTCCGGCAGGAGGTGTTTGGCCCGCCGAGATTGGGCAGGAGCTGCTTGAAGGCGGCCGCTGCTCGGTTCAGCTTGGAGGCCAAACGCAGGAAATGCTTCCTGAATTTCCACCGGCTGTCGAGGACGAGTCCCAGGTACTTCATCAACCCGACGCCGATATCAACCTCTCCCACTGTTATTTGGGACTCTGACCGTAGCACGTTGGAGATCTGCCCCGCTTGCACAGAGCTACGCTGTCCTTAGTTACTTACGGAGGCGGTAGATGATGGCGACCTTTCCCGCCTGGCATTGGTTGAGGCCATGCTGTGGGGTGAGATGAAATGAGAAGCAGGCACCTTCTTCTGCGAAGCAGTTATGCTAGTGAAGGAAGAGGCGAAATGCGTGAGGGAGAGGACAGACTCCACCCCAGCCGCAGCGGGAGACGCCTGGGGTGTTGAACGATGTGAAGCGATTTCCGGCCACTATAGCCGCGGGCATGCGGACGCCGAGTAATGGGTGAGTCGATGCGACGGGTCACATTCCACTTGGATCGGAAATGGAAGTCACGGTGGATTTTAGTCCGTACGAGTCTGACAGTGTCTTCTGCTCCACCCAGGGAGGGAGAACTCACATTTTGTGTATTTTTCAACGTTAGAAACAAGACGATTTTGTTTTACCCTTTTTAGTGGGTACAGGCGTAATATTATGTTGTGTGTTTACGTAAACAATGCATAAATATGCGATAGCAGCAATCGCAGATGACTTGCTGTCATTTATTGAAGAGTTTCTCCAAGATTCCGTCATGACCTTAGTAACCATATGACCATCTGTTACGATACCCTTTCAAACAAAAGAAGAATTACCCAAATGGCCCAGGCGTCATTGAGAAACAAGGGAACATACATAAAAATAGTTCCGATCGAATTGTGAACCTCCTACTTTTTAAAAGTCGGTTAAAATATCTTCTTAACATTATAATAAACAAACCATTCATTATTCCTCGTTAACCTACTAGTATTACAAATTAAGTCTATAAGTCTGTTCCGTTTTTACATAAAAACGGCTGAACCGATGTTGATGAATTTTGATACAGTGATAGATGGATCTCTAGACACGGTTATGGGCTATACATAAAGGTGGTTGGGGTAAGCAAAGCCGCGGGCAAAAGCTAGTACGTCAAAAAATCTATGGATTCCTACAAAAAATGACTCCAGATTAGAACAAAATACAAACCGCCATATCTCTGGTTGGTTACGGTTAAGAATTTTTTAATTATTTTTTATGGACTTCTTAGGTTGTGGTCTACTAATGACCAAAATTTCATTACTGGCGAAAGAAAAAAAAATTTGATGCCAAAAAGTTGCAAACCCCTTTATATCTAACATAAAAATTCATTATAACGTTTTCTGGTCTGATCACTTTCCTGTTGAAATTGAGTGCAATTATAATAATATTGTAAGACATAGGAAAGTGACTTCCGAGTATGTACCTAATAAAATAGTTTGGGGTAATAGGACTCCTGAACAAATACAGCTTTATCATAAAATTTGTAACAATAGTCTTAAATGTATCGACTTTCCACAAGACTTTCAGTTATGCGCTGATAAAAATTGTAAAAATTTAGAACATCATAGGGGTATAGATTTAATGTATAACAGTATAATAAAAACACTGCATGATGCGAGTATACGAAGCTGTGACATTGTCAGTCAATGTTGTCAAAAGAAAAAATGTGTACCTGGCTGGAATAAACACGTTAAGACGGCACATGTGGAGGCTAAAAATAAATACAATAATTGGGTCTGGCATGGGAAACCCTCGTCTGGAAGTATTTACGACGCTATGTGTAACAGTAGGAAAATTTTTAAATCGCGACTTAAGTGGTGTCAAGATCACGCCGAACAAATTAAAATGGACACTTTGGCATCTCATTGTTCTCAGAAAAACTTCAAAAAATTTTGGCAGTGTACTAATAAACTTAATGTAAAGCAGAACAGGGCTGAATGCATTAACTCTGAAAGGGATCCTCGTAACATTGCCAATATATTTAAATCACATTTTAAGGTCACTCCACTCGTGCCTTCAGTAGCCACGCAATGTAGTCACCAGTCAGTTGCTTCTGCCATTATAAAAATAAGACCTAAAGATGTTAAGAGTGTTATTGACAACATGACTCGTGGTAAGTCACCTGGACATGACAGCTTGAGTGTTGAACATTTAAAACATGCAGGCTGTCATTTACCCAGAGTACTGGCTATGCTTTTCTCCTTTTGTATAAGTCATAAGTATCTGCCTCAGGACCTTATGAGAACAATAGTCGTACCAATTGTTAAATGTAAAACTGCAGACATTTGTGATAAATGTAACTATCGTCCTATATCCCTGGCGACAATTTTGGCTAAAGTAATGGATAGTCTACTTAACATGCATTTAAGAAAGAACCTTAACCTGAATCACGCGCAATTTGGCTTCCAACCTGGTCTTTCCACTGAGACTGCTATTCTCTGTATGAAGCACACGGTTAGGTATTACTTGGATCGTAGAACACCTGTTTATGCTTGTTATTTAGACTTATCCAAAGCTTTTGATCTCGTTTGTTATGAGCTCCTGTGGGATAAACTGCGTAAACAAAATGTATCTGCAGAACTAGTGGACATTTTCAAATTTTGGTATGACAATCAATTGAATGTCGTTAAGTGGGCTGATTGCTTGTCTGAGGAGTACAAGCTAGAGTGTGGCGTGAGGCAGGGGGGAATTTCCTCACCCACTCTTTTCAATATTTATATGGACGGTCTGATTGGTGAGCTCAGTGGTACACAGGTAGGTTGTCATATTGAC